>JBCAUA010566935.1:0-16443 GCA_038406235.1 Peronia verruculata
TTGCGACATTTAGTTCTGTCTGTCTCGTTTGAAACGAAAATTGAGGAAGAATATCCTGTCAGTTCATATTTGATAAATAAACTGTATTTTGTGTTAAATAGTTTGATTCCAGAGTGAATAGACTTTCCATTCTGTGAGCTAGAAGAGGGAATGTAAACTTAGATCGGGTATTAAGTGCCTGAACCGGTGAATTCGGACGAAACTCTCTTTCTGTCTGGCGTCCAGTTTGCAACATGGCACCACTATATTTCTCCCTTTGGCTTTTCCTGCAAAGGCTTGTGGTTTGTTCAAACTAATAGATCCCCTTCTAGAACTTTTGGAATCAGTCTAGATTGTCAATGTTTGTGTTCTGCTGCATCAGGTTAGAAACATGACACAGAAGCTCGGACAAAGAAGTTTTGTTTTGTCCGTGTCACACTTGAAACAATTTCTCAGGATGCCCTGTCACATTTGTAACATTTTTTTCTTAAATCTCTATTTTTTAAAGAACTGTTATGTGTAACGATTCAAAAAATATCATATTTGTAAACAATATATTTAGATACTTGATACACAATATTCTCTTGGTTGACAAATTATTATTTAGCCATGCTCTGGTTGAAAAGTCAATCATGTTTTGTTCCTTGTCACATTTGTGACATAAAATTCTTAATTTCCATAATGCTTCTAAAATGTAAGCATACAAGGATGTTTTTAACTCAGATTGCATTTTAATTCTAACTGAACATTTTCAGTCTATCAGAATTAACTTTATTGCATTTTTAAAGTTTGTAGAGAAATGATGTTGACTTTTCATTTTTATGTTTTTTGTCCAGTCACAATTGTGACAAAACTGCTCTGATTTCTACTGCTTCCTTTATGAATATATTTGATGTATTGTGGAATTGGATTTATATAGTGCATAAATAAGCTGTTTGTGACCATTACTTATAAATAAAAGTGTGTGTTTGTTATTTATTCACACATATGTCCATGTCACATTTGTGACGAAGTAAAAGTGACTAAATAGTCAATTATTGAAAAATTGACAAATCACATAGATCTGATTTTTTTCAGAGTTAAAACTTCATATAATATACCACATAGCCACAAAATGTGGATGTGCTGCATTGAATCTGAATTTTGATGCTTCATGTTACCAAATCTGTCTCATAGTGGTAGAATGACTCATATTCTACCCTATCATATCCTTTTGCTGACATCTCTCTGGTGCCCCAGGAAACTTGTCCCAGAATGCACAGGCTAATTATGAGATACAGGCCTATAAAGTCAAAATTCAACTATTTGGTCGAAATCGGGTTATGTGCATTATAAAAATACACCATCAGAGGAAACTATTTATACACATCATAGATAAAATGTTCTAGTTTACAATAATGAAGAAAACCTGATTTTTTTGTAATAACTGCCCTAATCAACTTGATTTGACCGACTTGGTTGCTCCTGCACGACTTTAGCAATGCTGCGTTCTAGATTTGAACATATTACTGTAATACACTCAAATGTAGGTTAGAATCTTCCCTTCATCAACATCAGAGAGGAAATGCTTATCGCTAAATCACTACCAACATTGAAACAAGCCACGATCAAAATGGATTTGCACATAAGATGTATTTTCCCCCTGAAATGCTCAGTTTCAGCAAAAATGCTTAATTTCAGCAAAAAAGTCACCTTTTTACATAGATGTAGCAAATATCTCTACAATTTCAAAGCACTAAAAAATGAGCATGATATGATGTCAAGAGTATTTTCGTCTACAAAATTGCAGCCTCCTGTGGATGTGAAATGTACATCACACAATTTCTCAGTTTAGACAAAATTGATTCTGATGTGGATATCAATAACTAAACAGATTTCAGTCTTATTTGGTATTAATGTGACACAGAATTAGATTTTGCAATATATTATGAAACTAAAGTGCTATTGCAAGATAATCACCAGTTACAAGCTTATAACTTTTAATACAATTTACTCTGTTTCTCATTTTTCCACCTTACTAGAGGCTATATCTTGGGAACCATTCAAGAAGATACATGAAATAAAAAGCAAGATAGTCACAAAAAGTAGTTCTATCAAATCAGAAAAAAAAAAAAAAAAGTTTTATCCAGAGGAACTGTTTTCCCGGGCCCCACACAAGTAAAAACTGAAAATAACAATACCGTAAAAAAATCAAAATTAAAAAATGTGGTAAGTGCACAAACTAATGACAACCAAAACATACAAAGTTTGAGATGATCTCTGCACCAGTGTCAGAGGTCAGCTGTTCATAATCCCATCACTGACATGGCCCATGAAAATAGTTTTACAGACCAAATAATATGGACATTTCCTTACTCTATTCTTCACAAAGACATTATGATGAGACTTTAGTAAGACTCAGAGTCCAGCAAAAACAAAATAGGCATTCTTAACTCTTGACATATGGTGATTTATTGTCCTACTGTGTTCCTCACTTCATTGCATTTGTGAATAGTTACAAGAAACTACCCGTCGACAAAAAGTCTAAAATCACTAAAAAAAGACAGAATTCTACAGTGAATGACAGATACACACACCTTTTCAGTTTCCTCCGGCTGAAGAGTTCCTGACAAGGGGGTCAACTTGAACACTTCATAATTCACTCGGAAAACATCCTGTGTGTTGTTTGCATGCTGTAATGATAAAACCAATACAGAACACATCATCTTTTAAATATGAGATGTGACAGGATGAAATCAGGTGCTCGTCATATTTTGAGCATATGGATTTATTGGTATTACTCTGAAGATTATTCATTTCCTTTCATCGTATGAAAAATGTATTGGTCTACCTTAAGGAGAAGTTGAGATATTCGCAATTAAAGACGATGGGGTGACCGACTGCTGAATTTAGTGAGAAAACAGTAGCTCACTTTAGTAAATCCTTCTTTATCTTTGTTAGGCCATGCCACTAAATTACAATTTTTTGGCCTTTACTTGCTCTACTTCAGTCAGTTGAACTCTGAAATGCATTTTTAGATTGATATAGAAGGGTATGGTGAAGAAAAAAAAATTAAAAATTCATTCACTGTTGAAAAACACGGGATTTCTAAGGTTGGCTCATTTTGACGAGCGCCTGATTTCATCGTGTTGCATTATATATTCAACAGAGAGGGCCACACACCGAGCATCTTTCTTACAGAAGCTGAGGAACTGTTGGACCACTGGAAATGCAAGACTAATTTCTTTAGTTATTTGTTCATTCTGTTTTTTTTTTTTTGGTTGTTTTGTTTTGGTTTTTCTTTTTGTTTTTTGTTAATAAATTCTATTCCATTCCAAGAGTTTCGCTCCTGCATCTTTTTCACAAACTTTTGGGATGTTGATGTTGAATGGATGTTAGTCGTGACGCAAGTTGCGAGCAGGCAGTGAATACGGATGAGACTCACACAGGAACAGCGAAATGAGAACAGGAATCTCCAGCGCTGAATTAATGCAGAATTTATTGCAGGTGTTTGAAACAATATACACTTCGGGCAGCTGTCTAATTCCAATGCACACAACTCTCTCACTGCTTATCTACTATCACTGCATCGCATTCGCTCTCTGCTTGAGCCTTTATATACAGATGCTGGCCCATCTAGAACTCTCTCTCTCTGGAATTCTCCACAAGCACCTAGTCATTGCCACAGCATTCTCTCCGAGTCATAGCTGGTACAAACAAAAATAAAATCGTAACGTAGTACGCACACAAGATCTACACCATTCTGCACAAATGCATAGAGAGTATCTCAGAAATATACAAACACACTTGCATAGGCTCAGTGTATACAATCCCGATCTCCTAAACACGTGTAACCAACATAATAATATATTTAACCATGATTCGTTACAATCTTTAAGACAACATACAAGTCTTTTTGTTAAAAATGCTATGTGTATAGTAATCTCCAGTACATGTACTCACATTGCTTACCTTAACATAGGCTGGTGCAAAAGGAGATATTCTCCAGTGAATGGATTCTGTGCTGGTGTTGGTGAAGAAATATTTCAGCTCTGAACAAACAAAAGAAACATAAACAACCGTTTTGAGCTAGTCACAGATATATTAAGGCCATAGATGATGATTATATTAAAAACAAAATGTAGCATAACTATAAAAACATGTGATCTTACAAAAGCTGCACCATGGATCAGCATTACAACAGAGATGTAACATGATGAATTAAGGCACTCACCACACTCGGCCCACAGGAGAAATCACAATTTTCTCAACATTGAGTGAATTTTTCAGGCAAACTGTTCTTTTTCTTCTTCTTCTTCTTCTTTTTTTTTTTAACAGTTATCTATTAAAAAATGTATTTCAGGGTTAAATTTGCTGAAATTTGTTGAACTTAAGTAAAAAATGTATGATTTAGGAACAGGACTAAACCGGTCAACTATTTTATCACTGCAGCAGGTGACTCCCCATTGTCTTTAATTGCTAACATGTCAACTTGAGTCAAAAAGGAAGATTTTTTTTGACCAACAGAAGGAAATGAACAAATGTAAATATAGCACTAATAGGTGTCTTTAAATTGACCAGCACTTGATTTCATTGTCTCATATCTGTTGTATCTCATGGTACCAAAGTCTTCCTTTAAAAGTTCAACAGAACTGCCATTAAACATTCCTCAAAAAGAGAATAAATAGTAAGTTTCATTTTATTTTCTGTACCCAAAGAAAAACTCACTGACTATAGTTCAGCTTTTCATTCCATTTTCTAGGCACAATATAGCAGTAATTCTGATGGTGTGCCACAAAATCACATCACAAACAAGCCATTCCATAGTCATTGAAATCCTGACACACAAATTTATAATTTATGTATAAAACACAAGGATATTGTTAGCTAATGGCCACTGTCTTGAAATTCAATAAATTTCTGTATAGGTCGTTGACTTATGACGTTTCCCTTCCGCGTCTGCCCACCATTCTATTGTTTACATTTCAAACATGGAAGTAAATCACCTATGACGTGTCCCTTCCGCGTACGCCCCACATTCCATTGTTTACATTTCAAAGACAGAAGTAAATCGCCTATGACGTTTCGCTTCCGCGTCCACCCACCAAAAATTCGCATCCAAACACGGAAGTAAACACGAACGTGGAAAGGATCTATAGAGGAATGTCAATCCAGATTTGTCGAGTTTTGAATAAAAGTGACTAGCCGTTTATAATGTTTTACAAAAAGGCAGCCTAATGGATTATCACTGGTGGACACATTATATCTTGCACAAATATATATATATATATATTTTTTAAATCACGTTATTTAACCCATAAAAAGGCATCATCAATTGCACCATTTTCCTGCATAAAAAAGAAAGAAACTTGCAGTCAAACTCTAATTGTTTTATACACTGAAAATTTATGTCAGGCAACGACGATATGAATGAAAGTGATTTCAGTCGTAAGTTTATTTCAGTGCATAAGGACATAAAGATAGTTTATTCATTTATTTTTTATGTTGCTGTTTGTTTTGTTCCATTGGTTGAGGGATCGGGTATATCGACATCTACTTCAGTCATGCCGGTAAAGCCAACATTTAACGTTCATATTCCTTCGGTTTCATTATATACGTCTGTAGCATTATGAACTTTTTTTTTTTCAATTTGATCATCTATAGTCTCAGTCAATAGATTTGTATGTTGCCGGACAACTTGTTTTTACCAAGTTCGATGACACACTGAAAGTGTTTATGACACACCGTCCGTTGCTATCTAAGAAAAAAACATCCTAGACCTATCTGAAGATCACGTCACACTATTTACTTTGTGTTCTTGTGAAAGACTCTCCCTCAGATACCCTTCCCATCTCTTCAGCCATGTCCTCTCTCTACCCTCCACCCCCCCCCCCCAAACACACACACACACACAGACAGACACTTACAAACTATAATTAACACTTTGAGGAAGCATTTTTTCTAGGCACATACACACATACACACACACAACACACACACAACACACACACGCTCAAACAGATATTTCTAGACGTTTAATTCGTTCATACATCAAACTGTACTTAATATACCCAACCCACTGTTTAACTGCACAAGTTTTTCATTGTGTTATTGACATCAATTTTCTGAAAGGATTACAGAGTGAGAGAGAGAGAGAGCCATAAAGTGGTAAGACTGGTATTTACGTCATTTTAGCCTCTTTAGCGTTTTGAATTCTTTGCCCAATGATCTTCGATTCCATGAATAGAGGAATGAATTTGTCCTTGAGATAATTCAACAAGCTCTGAGATCATACATGTATATATATAGGCCCAGGTATGTATCGAACCAAGCAAAGCATGAAAACTGCCACAGACACTTATAAGGACCTTACTCCCTTACAGATGGTTGGCCCACGATCTGTCGTTCCAGGCCATTTGGATAGTGTAGTTGACAGAACGTATAAAACAATTTTCAGCTATTACTCTGTAAAAAGTTAAGTACAAAGTAAAAGCACCATCCCATGACCCCCACGAGGGGACATTGGCTTGGCCATTTCAGACCGCGTATCCGGAGTGCAGCGTCACTGTATTTCCCCTGATATACATCAGGTACCCGTTTTACAGATGGGTGGGCTGAGGAAAATTGTGTATTAAGTATCTTTCCCAAAGGTACAACATGCAACCGTTGTCATTCGAACCACAAACCTCTGCTTCCAAAGGTCGCAGCACAAATCCCTGAGCTAACACGTCACACACCTGGTTCTTTGACTGACCTTTGACAGTGGTAAGTTGACAGTGGTAAGTAAGTTCATTTTGACTGTATGCCGTTAGATCCTTTGCTGTGCTAAACTTTGCAACTTGAGGTGTATCATCTAATCAGTCATTTAGCGATCTCTTTCGACAAGCAGGTTTTTTATTTTATTTATTTATTTATTTATTTATTTATTAAATCATTTATTTATTTATTCATTTATTTATTTTTACTACATTGTCCTGAAATACGTTAAGAAAGAGTACTTAGAGTTTTATTACTCAACATCTTAAAATCAATTGCATAATATCTGTTTGACTTCAAAGAACAGTTTGAGATAAAAATGATGCAGGAATTTAGTTCGTCCACAGAATTGACGGCCAATATCATTGACAGGACCTGCCCCAGAAACTCTCCCTCTCGAAAGAGACTATTGAAGTTTTTTTTTTTTTTAATTTTATTTTTTATTTTGTTTTATTAAGCAGATCTCATAACGTGATAATGATAGTGACCTAAACATTCAGTGGAAACAGAGCATTCTGCATGATATATTTCATGTGTGTCCCCATAACAGTTCTTTGCTGTCACATTTTCACAACAGTATCAATTATGAAAACCAACACAAAAACCTACACAGTAATGATGGGTTCGGTGTTGTTGATTTTAACCTGGTTGCTCAAACAGTTTTCTAAAATTGTAATTAAACATTGTAACATTTAACTTTAAAAATAGCTTATTATTATTATTATCATTATTATTATTATGTGCATTGAATGGCTGCACACACAGGAAAAAGACTGTTTTCAGTTGAAACAGACAAGTGAGTAAAAAGTTCAAAATTAGTCACGGTGTTCATCAAATAACATGACAAATGATAGATAACTGGCTTCAGTGAGATAGACCTGATCACGGGAGATATGCTTTGCTATTGCACATTTCCTATGTTAGTCAAATGGCTTAGGCCCGCCACACACAAACACTAACTAAAACTGGCCTCGGATTTTCTAGTGTCAATTTAGTAATTTATAATTTCAATTTTGCAGATTTCAACACCTGGCAGTATGTCAGCATAATCATAGTATGGGAACCATGGTGGTCGAGGTGTTAGGCGTTTGCTTTTTGATGAAACCGACAACAGCAGCTAGCCTTCTAGTGGAACAGGAAAGATTAGAGCCTTTTGTTTTTCCAGGTAACTCAAAGTTCATTTGGTTCCTTGGATATAAAGAGGCCCACTGTCAGATATTCTGGAAGTTGGCTTATATCTTTCGTGAGCTCTATAGGTATGTCGCCCACCTTAAAACCTTGGCAATTACACATTGAGTTAGGAGTAGACGGGGCGACGGGCGTCCGAGCAAATTTTTCCAATTGTAAATTTTTATTTCCAAAACAAAATCGTATCATTAAGTTAGACACGCACTTAAAGCTGAGATAATTGTACATCTGGGATTAAGAGATTACATAAGTAATATGGTGCTAGGAAAAAATTCGTACTGATCATGGGGTAAAAAAAAAAGTCTAATGAAATTGGAACTGTCAGTGCCCATTTAAAACGCTTGGGTGACTGATATCCACTTTGTTACCTGATTTTACGTTCTGACGTTCACAGGTCTGCCGAACTCCTGAAATCTTAAACTATATACTAACACAATAATCAGACGATGAATATGTTTTCTGAATACGTATTTGTATCACAGACAGTGCCATGCTTTGATATCCGGGGTTTCACGCCCATTGTTTTCCTACATCTTGACTTGAAGTCACAGTTTTGATCTACTGGTATCCTGTAATGCATAGGGTGGGCTGAACAGGACGGTGCATGATTACCTTAGGTTCTTTTAGGCTAATTCTGCCTCAGGCGGCTGGTTATCTCGGTACATGACTAACTTGTGTGAACGTTCTACATGGGCTTGACATACTGACTCAGATATATTTTTTAAAATGTTGCTAGCAACTGTCTCCACAACAGGCTGCCGAAATGCTAACACTAGGGCAGTGTGAACCATTATTGTCGCCTGATATGAAATTTCATTGCCTATTGGGATAATTATTTGTTCCCAGGGATGGACGTCCCAGTGAAATGAAACGTGTAAACATGATATTGTTATCATTACTTTACATATTTCTTTGTGTAGCAGGTGAGAGTTCAGCCAACTAAACGTAATGAAATACCGACTCAAGCTTCTTCTGTTCCTGTTCCTCTGTTATTCCCACACACGGCCTCTGCACAGCCATGGAGTTTACCCATCTACTTATACAACAGATAAATCATGTAACTTTCAGAACAAATTGGATCATGGCTGTATAGAACTGGCTCAAGATCAACCCACGAATGAAGACCACTGTGCTCGTTTGTGTTCTGTCCGAGATACTTGCGAGGGCTTCAGTCTGGACATCACTGGAAAGTGTTACCTACATTTCTACTGTATTGGCCAGTCTCACCTCTACACCAACTGTAGCAATCCTGAAGAGGCCATCCTTTATTTCGTACGCAAGGCTGCTTCAGATACCTAGTGTCTCAATGAGGGGATTTGGAATACAAGTACTCAGTCGTGTCAGTGTGTAAATGGTTTTCTGGGATATCGGTGTGAAAGATACGGTGAAAGCTGTGAAGATCTGTTATCATCGGGACAATATTTTCGTACCAAGGCTTGGCGTGAAAGTTTCAATATAAAACCAGCTAACTTCTCCTTTCCATTCCGTATAGTCTGCTCAGTACCGAAAGATGCCACCCAAACACATATCATGATGTTTGGAATTAATATGGTTTTGCGTGATTTTACATTCAATCACACCTGGGATGAATATGTTAACGGTTTCTTCCATACTGAAGATGGGAGAAGTGACGGTTGGATAGGACTGAAGGCCATACATTACCTGACAACAGTAAAGAAAATGCAGACACTAAGAATATCAGCGAACTTAAAGATTTCAAGCGATTCGTTGAGACAAACATATCACGGTCTGGTGGTTGGTGACGCTTCTACCAACTACCAACTATCTTACAAACGTGTTACTATGAAATATACAGATAAAGTCAACGAATCTGCCCTAGTGCCCTGTCTGTCTCCAGGATCTCCCATTCCTTTCTCTACACCTGACGTAGACAACGATTTGGATCCCAATGTCCACTGCGCTAAAGAGGCTGGGACAGGTTGGTGGTTTTCTGAATGTAGTCCACGACCCAGCTGTAACCCGCTAGGAATGCCTTACTATACAGGCATGGAGAACGTGACCCCTGACAGAATTCTTTTCCAGGGCATGGACTTGAGGAGTTTAGCTGGGGAGTTTCGCTACGTAAAGATGAACTTCATATGACAAATTCCTTGGGAAAAGAGTGCTTACGAGTGAAGGCAGGATATCTCATGAATTTGTAAGGTCTGGTGGAGTACTGTTCGTTACAGGCTGACAACACCAGACCAGCAATCTTATTACTATACATAAGAAATTGCTGTAATTAATTGCTTAGTAAATGCTGATTGGATTTTTTAGATTTTCCAATTTTATACATTTTACTTGCAATCTTAAAAATGGAGAGAAATGTAACAAGATAAAATGTATTATCTCAGGTTAAATAGTGTGTATTATGTGTGTATGTATATGTTTGTATGTATATGTGTCAATGAGGCAGTTTTTTCTCTCAGAAGTTACACAAATTATCATTAATGAAAGAGGATGCGTGGATGCTCCAGTCAGAGCCTGGTCTGATGGTCAGACAAGAAAATAAAAGAAAGAGACGTAGCTGTAAGGTGCTTTTCAGCTTCACGTTGAACCGATGTTGCTTAGGAAAAGAAATAATGAGACCGTTGCTTGACAGTTTACATCCTTGTCAAATCTTGGGGCTGTACGCGACTGCTGGGTACTGTACCCCACCAAACTACGGGATGTCGACTCTGATACTTATGTTAATTTGTTGTGTTTGAAGATGATAACTTAAAATGTCCATCTATATTTAATTAGAGAACACATGATAATGGTCTAGAGTGATATTGTAAATATCTGTTTCAATAGTTTCCTTTTTGGTTTCTTGCTCGGCTTCTATAAAAAAAAAAAAAAATAGCAAGTGTAAAATGGCGACCATGTGTTGCAATGTAAGATGAATATGTATAGACTTTTATTTTACTGAAAGCTTTCTTCACTGTGGCAATCGTTAGGTGAAGAATATAAATGTGAACCAATTTCATTAAAAGAAAGAAAAAGAAAAAATAAAATCACGCCAACTGCCACACAAAATTGTATGATTTATCGTATAATTTATAAAAGATTGCAGACTCTAAACGTACCTGAGACATGTTTTCCAGGAAACATGAAAACACACATTCAGACACACACACTCACACGCACACATATACATACACATACATATCCTTAACAGCCTTAATCAAGGCAAACGACACTTTCTTGCAATAATGACTGATTATCGCCAAAGGTAAGGGTCACGTAAAGTTATAGGTTAGCAGATGACAAAATAGAAATTACAATTGTGTAAGGTAACTCTTACATGACAGGATTTTTCAGGTAACTATATTGCACTCACTTACACAACTGAGAGGTTGAGATTTTCATCCAATGAGCCATTTTGACCATCAGCGAAATTATTTCCCTTTGCCAGTACAAGAGGTACAACACAAGCATTGTAAAGAAGGAAAATACCACTTCCTCGCTTGTTATGTGAAATATAATTAACAGAAAATTCAGAAGAAAAAAAATCACCATATGGTGAATTTTTTTTTATTTTTTTATTGTGACAATTTTTTCATAATTCTTTGTTCCACATGTTTCAGATAACAAGAGAAAAAGTGATTGTTTCCTTCTTTGCAATTTTTGTCCGACATCTCTTGTACTTGGCAAAGGGAAGTAACCTAGCTGGCTGAAAAAATGGCTCACTATGGTCAGTAAACAAATCCATCAGCTCAGTGACTTATCGCCACTCATTCGCTTTGTTATTGCTTTGACTAATCTGCCCTTTTGTTTCTATGGGACAGACATGGACTGCAGCATCTGTGTTTTAATGGATGATTTTATCTGGTCCATACAAGACATTTCATTGTTCTTATATCATGATTAACTCTGTGGCTCTGTAAAACATAATGAAGCTTCTCGCAAAGCCATGGTTTGTCTTTGCCAGTTGAAGCTCATCAAAATATTCTAAGTAGCTTACTGAATTTTGTTTTAGACTTGATAAAACTAAAAGCTATCCTTGTATGCTCTTGTATGCTAAAATAAAAAAAATAATTAAAAAAAAAAAAAAAAGATGGATTTATCGACTTTAAAGTATGTTTATTCTTTTGTTCAGTTTATAACAATAATGGTCTTAGAAAAGTTCAAGATCATCTGTAAAAAAGAGAAGTGTCTATTTACGAGACTGGGTCTATCTTGAACACTCGCCACCCGCTCGTCGGACCTATATGTTAGCGTTAGAGTGGACTTGCCGTGGTCGAGGTTCCCAGCAGGTTAAGCCAGCGGGTTTGATCCAGTTCATTTTAATCATTAGGAAACAAAGAACTGGCATGTAGGGAAGAGGATTTTCTTTGTTTGCTGACAGGTGGGACAGGGTTCGTGATTTTTCCGTTATCTTTAGTAACGTACTCAGTCGTGTAAATAGACTCGGTCGTAAAAATAATGAAGGTAGCAATCTTTCAAAAAAAAAAAAAAGGGAGGGGGAGAGGGGGGAATGGGAGAGAATTTCCTTGTCATTTTTGTTGGACGTGCCTTCGTCATTCCTGGTTATAACATAGGAATGGAATCAGTCCAAGGAGCAGATTATGAAATAACTAAGTCCGCCACAAGTTTTCAGTGCATACACAACCCGAACCAGTAATGACAAATGAAGGTCCCACTCTTTCCATAGACTCAGTTCGTGAACCAGAAAACTTTGATTGTAGAGATGAAGGTAAGATGAAAACTTGAAGTAGACCTTGTAAACATTGATTATAAAGATGAAGATGCGATGAAAACTTAAAGTACACCAAGAGGCCCTTATACTACCTCTTTGTGCGGGAAACGCATGTTCCATTGGAACCAAATGTTTGTCTTTGTTCTTGATCATCTGTCAAACAATATTGAATGGGTTGGCACATGACATGAATGCTAAATTCTATCCATTTTGTGTTTAAATTGTATTGACACTCTCTGAAAAGTCAATGAAATTATCAGGCACAAATCTAAAGCCCATTTTCCGGGTTGGTGTGAACTATGTATAAAGAACGCTGAAAAAATAACTGGGATGAAATATTATTTTCTCATTCTCTTTCAGTCACTGAAGTAATTATTTCTGTTGCGATGGATGTTGCCATTAATGAGGCAAATGTTCTTCAGATCTGATTAAAAAGAATAAAGGAATTGCTCAGCATTGTTTAACTCAGATGGTTTTGTCTGCTTTTTTACTTTCTGGCAGGTTAACAGAAACTGTATCAATAATCTGCCCATGCACGTTAACAAAGCCATTGACTGACTGGACATTGTTTACATAAATTCTTTGTTTTAGAAAGAACGCTTTCACTGTTTCCGTTTTGCTTGGGATACTTTTACATTTTCTGTCGCCATTAGGAGAATTCTTCAGAAGTAATAATTACCCTTATTGAAATGTCTATGGTTCAGGAAAAAATGATTTTTTTTTCTTTCTTTTTGTAATGACAGACTGATATGACAGGCCCCATTATTCTCCTTTTGCCAGACCCAAGGGAGCAGGGGACTGGAAGGGGAGGCTGAACAGTTACTCTAAAAGAGAAAAAAAGAATCCCTTTTCTGCCCTTCACTTGAAACGTACACTATGAAAAAGTCCATAAAAAATGGTGATAAAAGGAGGATGTTTCCTTCTTATCGAAACATTTTTCTAAGAAATAATCACTCTTTTGAATGTCAAGATGTAAACTGTTTTTTGTTTTCTTTACACTGCTTGTTCAACACCGTTTGCGTCTGACAAAGGGAATTGAGAGCTGGTCAAAACGATCTCCCATTGTCTCCCGCTCTTGAAGAGTTGTGACTATTATGTCGAAATAACCCTGGAAAGACGCAGGATAGTAAACATTGTTTTTTAAAATAAAATTAAATTAGATGAGAGGGAGAAAGATGTTAACCCTCTGTCTCCTGGTGCTATAGACATGGGAAGACTCAGTAATAAGAAAGTTGCACGGAAAATACTTACTAGTAGCTTATGACAGGCGAGAGGAGCTCACACATAGTGTTACTGACTGTCAGTGGAGACCAATATTGTTTCCATGATTATAAATGAATTATGGAATTAATTTATTTTCACAGAATTCACCTCACATGCTAAACACGTATATATCGCACTGAAGCTGTAAACTTTCTGTTATCGCTTTCGAATCCAAGGACTACTCTTCATTTCCTCGTCAATGACAAAAGATCATTAAAAATTATTTACCAAATCTTTGAAGTCTGAGCTTCCCTAAATTTTTACCAATTGCTCCTTCTTGAATTTTATTAGGCTTAAATGGCATAAAAGCTACGTCTACCATAGAAGAATAAGCAACATCTCAGGTCATGAATTACACACATGTATAATATCTCAGAGAAGCAGATTGGTCACAGGACTTGGTACCATAGATTGATATTTCCGACCTGAGAATGAAGTAATTTTCCTAATCCGATTTATAAAAAAAAATATTTTTTTTTTTGTTTGTTTGTTTGTTTTGTTTAGATTTCTTCAAACAGAGGAACCGAAATTGAGGGCTTTCAATTTTCGCAAAATAAGCAAAGATTATTATTATTATTTTTTTTTAATTCGAGCTAATTGCTACCAGGTGGCCAACTTGCATGTAGCCCAAATGTTCTATGCTCTATTCCGACCTAACTGTTACAAAGTATTCGAACAAAGTTGGCCCAAATCAATACGCTAACTCTAAACCTCACCCTAAACCTAAGCCTAACCATAATTATAATCGCCCTGAAGCCAATTGCCTGGTGTGGACTTTCTCCCTTTTCGAGTAGAGGATCCAGTCTAGAAGCTAGAAGGTCTAATTCCATGTCCAGAATTAATCAAAAGATGCAACTTGATTGTCTGAAAAGGAAAACTTGGTCGCAATAGTCCACTGGGTCTATCTTGATCACTTGGTCGCAATCGCCCGGCTCTGGTGAAAATGTTCGTCCCCAGTGGTCAGTCAGCGTCTATTCCCGGCCATGGAGCTATAATATTTGGTGTCAGTGGTCATACTTATGTCCTTTGTGTGCCATTTAGCGTTAACAAACGAATTCTGATCAATCTCTCATTAGATTTTAATATTGAGCCTCTAATGAGCCAGAACCTGCATTTAGAGGTATATGTATATATATATTCAGTTCAGCCAAAATATCAACATCGAGATGCGCACGCTTTGCCTTATACCTTAAGTCGCAGGGCTATATTATAATTAAAACAATCTTCCTTAGGGCGGCCGTGGGTTCTGTTCTGGTATATATATATTTTGGTTGATTAAACTGAATGTTACACAAAGAAAACGTGTTTTTGAACGCGTCATACTATCAAACGTAATGTTCAGATCAAGCAGCCTCGCGTATTTATTATTCAATTATTATCGCATTTGTAGAATAACGTCAAAGATAATAAAGTTTTTTTTTTTTTTTTCGGATATTACTTCTCTGTTGGGTGACGCCCCATTGTTGGTAGAAGCCAAGCATTAAACATTTCTTCTAGCAGGAAAGACTACAGGTCTTCCATAGAAAAATCTACTGCAACATTAACGGATAATGCCTGTACTGTAGTTAGTTAAGGCTATCTACATTATAACAACTAGGCATATAGCAGGATGTGATATAATGATCTTGTGTGAATTAAGGAGACCAGTCATCGATTGCAGTCTTTCTGATTTTGCTTCTTTCTCTAGGGTGGGGAGGCGGGGGGGGGGGGGGCTTGTTGTGGGATTAAAAACTAAAGTCATGCTTTTGCTTTCGTCGATCTCTTATAGACGTCCTACTGGCACAAGTGAAAAGAAAAGGGAAAATTCGACTTTCCCCATGAAAGTAAACGTTCGAGAACTCTAAGAGGAGATGGAAAGGAAACTGGTGTGCCGGGCATTTTCAGACAGCGATTTCACTTTGTTCTTCTATTACCTCGATCATGGACACCATTGTCCTTTGCAACTGACAACAGGAAGTCACTATTATTGAGAAAACAACGTAACTTCAAGCACGCCGTTTGAAAAATGCACATCAACTGCATTAAAAAAAAAAAAAAAATACACACACACACACACACACACACGAAGAATGACGATGCTTGGTTTTTTTTAAAATTCGTTATATATTTTTCCAGCATATTCCACAGATTGCGTTAAAGTATAAAGTGCAGACCATTTCAAACACTTCTTTCCCCCAGCATTAGAGCGTTTGGATGTTTCCAGAGTAATTTTGAGACGTTCTAATGGGCCTTATCTGACTAAAGTATCGTATAGTGGAGAAAGCATAAATCAAACATATCAAATGAAAATTAATGGTTCGAGATAGCAGAACTTCCCAAGAAATACAGCAGCGATATTTTGAAACCAAATTGTGACTTTGACTGTCAGATTGCAAACACTTGAAGTAAAAGGCCTTTCTGTCTTGAGAGAGTTTATGTTTCTTTTGTGCAGCATTTTGTCCGTGTATAGTCGGTTCAGATTGTTGGAAAATTTCTCACTGTTAGCAAACATTTGTTTGGCTAAAAGAAAGATGGTCTGGCTCAAAGCGAGATTCTTGAGAGAGTTTTATGTTATACCTCCCTGAGTATTTTGTACACGGGGGGGGGGGGGGGGGGGG
>JBCAUA010567046.1:0-16443 GCA_038406235.1 Peronia verruculata
ACACACACACACACACACACACACACACACACACACACACACACACACACACACACACACACACACACACACGGAAATGATGATAAATTTTTTTTAAAAAAATCGATGACAGTAAAATTTCAAAACCGTTCAGGTGGTTTTAACAGCACCATCTTATATTTATGTGTTAAAAATTTTTGCTCTTCTTATGCTACACATCATTTCAAGTAAGATCTAATAGTTATGTGTTGAGCATTTCTTTTTTTAAACGCTACATCTCATTTCACATTTTGTCAAGTGTTAGAGCTGAAGGTAATGTCATCCTCATTGTTCCCTCACCCACCCCTTCCTTCCCCCTGTCCATCTTGTCTGACTCCACAAACCCCCTCATCCCAACCTCAGTGAGTCAGTCCCCCCACCATCTGTCCCTCCCTTCATTCCCCACTCCAAACTCCACCTCTGATCACAGTCATGGGTATTCCTTCACTAGGTACATCCAATGTACATATTACGCTGACTAAAAGTCTAAATACAACATAAAACATGACTGTCTGTGGGGGGAAAATAGACACTTAAAAATACATGCATGGGATTCCAAGAAATGTAAATTAAAAATACTAATAATATATCATCTTCAACGAATTGTTCTAAAAACACTGGATGCATCTATTGAGAAAATATTTAGATAAAATAAAATAGGATTGAAACCTATTGTAAAACGCCCATGATTCTGCATTCAAATTATCCACAGACAAGGTAGAAGACATAGGTTTACATAAACAGGCACGATCATCAAGGTCATTTCAGAACTAGAACATATGAAGAAGATGGATGGGCGGGCAAGATGACCAGAAGGTGACAGAAAGGATCAACAGTTTGAGAACTGTTACGTTCATTCCTAGCAAGTCGTTGGACTGAACGACTGAAGGATGAAAACAGACAAAGAATGAACTCAGAGAGAATTAAATATGAAACCAAATTAGGTGACAAGCAACAGTTTTGATTGCGGTCAACAGAATCATTCACGAAAAAACCATAAATTTCCAGAGGAGGGAAAATAGGTGGATAAAGCGAATGCTTATTCTACACCTCTACACAGTGTCAGCATTTTATCTTTTGGTGACAACTTCTTATTTATTAGTCAGTTTTTCTGATATCAGTGATTACATACATTTTTTTTAAAGCTCGAGACCAACTTGATGTGTGTGCAAAGAGCAAAATCGGTGCTCATTTCTTTAATATGTCATATGCCAGGTAAAGCAAAGCTGCCGAAGTGAAAATGAAATAAATACAGTGATTGATACAATGGTGCTGTGGAGATTATTATTATTATTATTATTTTTTTTGCAGTGCGTGTCTTGCTTCAATATCCAGTCTGTGTTCAGTATCATAGGATAATTGCACATAGTATCCTTTCCTCTTGTTTTAAAACGATTCGTTTTCTATTTCAAAGGCTGGTAAACCATTGATTAGTTGCGAAGTTCTGCTGAAACAAAGAACGTGACTTATGGGTGGAAGATGTTGCACAAGCTCATCATCGATGTAAGCATGCAATCAAACACGTCCAACAATATAATATATTACTTCAGGTTTGTTTTTTTTTTAACTTGGAAATGCTTATTTGACAGTCACACGTTGAACAAAAACAGAGTAAGAGTTATGAAAATTAAGTCAACGAAATCTTCCAAAGACAAAGAATTATTTAACATTTTTCACTGATAGTCCACTGTCTACAATAAAGACTTCCACAGGATGGAAATCAACAGATATTGTGTGTTGAATCTCGTTCTTCTAGTGCCTAATTACCCTCAGTACTGTAGACGAAAGATTTTCACTTGTTCCAAAATGAAATGACTGTAATGATATATTTATACTATGACGACATTCCCTAACTGACTATCAAAATTAGACGACATATTTGATCAACAGACGCTCAAAGCCATAAGAAAATCAAACGTATTACACAACTACTACTACTGTCATCTAAAGCTAAAACACAACACACGTTCAATTTGATCTGCACAACTCATTCGACTGCTCATTAACTTTCAAGCATTTTAAATTTGATTGTCAGCGTTGACGCCATGTTTAGTTGTTTGATAACCGAAGTTGATGGATTTAATTTATCAGTTTCACAGTTTCTTTCACTTACAATTGCTTCCTGCTTTTATTGGCTGACACATTTCGGTCAATCTGTTTAGCCAGAAATTCGAAAATGGACATGCCAGAAATATGATGGGCAATGCAATAAGGAGGGGAACAAGGATATCAGGAATTTGATCCGAAATGAAATGCACAAAAATATGATTCAGAAGTTAAATGGGATATGAAAATACATGTATCTCATAACAAAAC
Source organism: Peronia verruculata (assembly GCA_038406235.1). NCBI lineage: Eukaryota > Metazoa > Mollusca > Gastropoda > Systellommatophora > Onchidiidae > Peronia > Peronia verruculata. The sequence goes on from JBCAUA010567046.1 coordinate 2,335, forward strand.
TTTCATTTCTTAAGGATGATGCATAAAGGTAGAGGAAACACAATACGAGAGGTGGGTAAAAATTGAAAATACATGCTAGGAAAATCATTAGCCTTGACAAAATGATTCAAGAATGGAATGGGCTACAATCATGGATATGGATTATGAGAAATATTTGTTCTAGTCACAGTTAAGGAAAGGGGATATATGGAAAAAAAATATGGTTTCACTGATAAAAAGAGAACAAAAATATGAAGGCCCATTTTGTGTCTTTTTAACACTGCTCAATGATTTTCTTTGGAGCGGATTTGATTTTTGGACAAATTCTAATCAATTCTTTATCGATATTGAACATTGAATAGTCTTCCTCAAACTCTTCATTCCTGATGACACACCTGATCAGGTATAAGAACTGGAAGAGACAGCGAGTGTCTTCTCAGCTTTTCTTCACCAGTTGTGTATGAGACATTATCTTTTGTTTCGATCTAGGCAATGCTGTCTGTAGCAAAGCTTTACTGCCACTGCAATTTTGATGACCAAAGAGAAAAACACTAATTTTCATTAGGAAAAAAAATGTTTAGACAGAAAAAAAGAAGGGAACAAAGACCGCTAAAAAAGAACAGAAACACAGCGGTTGATTGAAATCTAAAGAAGACAAATGAGTCCATTCAAAGTACACCAAACATTGAAGGATTTTACTTGAATATTTCCACCGCCAGGTTCGTGAGCTGCATTTTCCAATGACCCAATTCTAGCTTCTGCGTGCCATTCTAGTTTTTCTGATAAAATCTGTATATGATATGTAGATGAAAGTTAATTTTTCATCTCGTGTAGTTAACCACTTCCTCCTGAAGTCTGGAATTCGAATTTAATTTAACACTTTCCTTTCTATTTCTATCTATGGATAATTACTATATTTCAAGGGCCATAATCATTTCAGAGGCTAATACTGACATACTCATGTCTGGGTTAGATGGCACATTGCCAAGGTGTAATAACACATTTTCAGGTTGAAGCAGATAACATTTCAGCGGGATTTTTTTTTGTTTTTGTTTTTGTTTTGGCATTCCAACCTGACATTAGTTACTTTTGAAGACTATTACTCACAATTCATATCACATACTTCTATATAGAGAAAACGTGATAGTATTCTACACCACTACTGTGATAATTTGATTTGAAAAATGAAGTTGGAAAACTACGAGACAAATATTACAGGGATGCAGCTGCACTCCAAAAACAAGATATAAGCAGCTGATAATAATGCATGTATTTTCTTTGGTTTCAGAAATAAAACTGCAAAAAATAAAAGCATTTGCCAGCACACCACACTCCAAGCAACTCTTCTCAAAAAATTTGCAAAAAGCTCAGCAAAATGTCTACATCTGTAACATCAGCCTGACACAGACCAAAGCAAAATCTCAAATTCCTAGAATGAAGCAACATGGCTTGGACATTTTGCGAGCATACTGAAGAACATCTTCCATGTTGTCTCTGGGCCTCTGATGATATGACATGGCCGGCTTGGGCGAAACTTGCATTTTGTAATTTACATTGCTTTAATTATGTTTAACGATAATTCTTATCAACTGTTTCATTTCAAATTTCTGAAACTTAACTATTCCAGTTGCACTGCAATAGTATCAATTTCAAAAGGTCCACATTCTATTTCAGCTATTTATTAGAATTCTATGCTAACCTCGAGGGGAAATAATGCCTGTCCTAAAATGTCTGTCAAGACTGTCCGTCTGAATACCTGTGTTTGTTCTCACCTTTTTGTCCCCACCACCTGGCTTGTGTTTGGCATTTTGTAAGGAGCCCACCTTTGACTGAGCTTTCCACTCTGTCTTCTGTACTTCAATCTAAGGAGATGGGAAAGGGGTTTGTTTCGTCATTAAAAAATAGTCTGGAACCTGATTCATGTTTTTAGTTTGCTCTGTGCCCCCTTGATTATTTGTTTCCTTTTGACTTTGAAGAGTTCCTCTGCTGTATGACTTATGATTACATGACTGATGAATGCATGGGACTATAGGATTTGGGTAAAGTAGGGGCAAGTTTCAAAACCACTAACTTATAGGGAGGGAACTCTTCCAATGATAAATGCAGAGGATGCTGATATTTCAAAGCCTTAAACAGACCAAAGTTTGGATTGGATTTTTATGCTTTTGGAAGTGCTATTTACTGAACCATTTATGAAAACACATATCAAAAAGTGTTTTGAAATGCCTTCTCTACTATATCATATCGATGAATGATTCATTAATTATGCATTTTGACAGAAATAACTATCTTTTTACAGTGAGAAAAAATAATTAAAATCATTCTCTTCGCATCGAGCGCAACCAACTGTGGTCTGTTTTGGCCAAACTTAAAAAGAAAATGGAGGCAGCATAGCAAAAACTCAACTCATATAAACTTGTGGAGCAAACAATGCCAAGTATAAAATGCCTCTTCCACTATCAAGCTGATGGCGAGAAATGACATGATGATAAAAATTCAAAAATATTATTTCAAAACAATAGGGGAAAGATGAGTTCAACCATCAAATTGTTTCATTAGAATGACATATTATGAATCGAGCTGTGTATGATATTCTATAAACATAAAAACTCTAAACATAAAGAAATCATTGAGTTTCATTCCAGATTTTTTTCACTATTGTTATGTTAGCCAAATAAAACGTGCAATCCAGATTTAGCAATTACTACTATACACAATCCAAACCAAACATGCCCTGTTATTTTCATAGCTGAAAACTCGTTACAATCATTGTCTGCTTTTCAAGACTAATTCAGCGTTGTGTTTTCATTATACAGATATAAGCTCTCATGACACCATTTTATAATCGTCACTTGCTAAAGAAAATAACTTCGGGCATATTTGGTCTGGTTCCATCAAAATATTTTTTTAAATCATGGCAAAATTTTTAATGGAAGATGCAATGAAATCAGCCTTGTTATAGTCCAGATCATGAAAACGTTTCCTTGTCATTTAATTTTCTATCGTAAGCTACTTGAGTTAACCTATTTCAAGTATTTCTACTTCTCGGTTAATTTCTAAGTATACTACAGCAGGCACCCTCATGGATCAGATTATTATGAACACTACTGAGAAAGAAATGCATGAGTATGGGTACAACCATGAACAGCAATGGATGTACTGTAAAAATTCATTTAACACACATTGCAAGACCAATTTGATATCGAAAATTAAAGAAAATAAACACTTTTCGAGACTAATTAAATTTAATATATCTGGTGGTCGATGAGGCAGGTTTCTACCTTTGATTATTTCCACTGATCATGGAAACCTTGCGCAAATTATTTCTTTGATGATATTAGACCGATCGTCAAGTAATTTCGCCACGTTCTTGTAATATTGGATGTCACAGATGTTTACCAATAACTGGTATCCGTCTTATCGAGATCTGATTCTCCTCGCTGCTAAGCGAACATACTATTTCTAAATGCAGTCAAAGAAATGACTTTTCAAGGACGCCACTGTTTGCATAAGAAAATTTATGTTTTAGTCTATCATCACTTTATGTTCTGATACAGAATAAACATAGATAATAAAAAGCCATAACAATCAACTCATAATAGGAGAACTGACGTGAGGTTTTCGCAAGCGTCTGAAGACAAAAGTACTTTATCCAACATCACAGTCTTAAAAGCAATAAATAATTCAATGTGCCGGTATACAACACAACTTATGAAATATCTGCTCCTAAAATAAAAAAAAAAAAGTTGTGTAATGTCATTCGTTTACGTGTCTCCCCCCCCCCCCTCCCCTCCCAGGTGTTACTTCACTTTTTGCTCAATCTTCTAGCTCCACTCATATTTATAACGTTAAATCTACCTGTCTGGCCTCCTCTCTAACTCTAGACCTCCTTCACAACTTTAAACTGCCTTCTGTCTTAGCCTTATTCTTACTTTTGTTATCTTCACCAGTCTGCAGGTTCAAAATGCAGCTAAATTAGATCTAGATGTATAATAATCCGCGCAAAGATCAAAGACAGCCTCACGTCAGTTCTTCCTTTTGGCCATGAGATATAGTAGTAATCCATCAATCACAGTGCATCTGAAGGTCGAGGTCACCTCTCTGTCTATGCTCTCACTTTTCATCTCTCTAGATGTAGGTCTAGCTCTAGATCTAAATTTTCCCCGTCTTTAAAACACATCAATGCTGAAAGAGAACAGAAGCAACGGAAAGCCAAAATACCTCCATAAATTTCCTTTAGCCCATCTGAAATGCCTTAGTAGTTGGGTCTTCTACAAACAGATCTGCCCCCCCCCCCCATAACTGCTAGAAAGATACAAACTACAAACGAAACAACTTCGACGAATTAAATGACTCAAACAAAATTTCCACCTTCCTTTCTCCATAAAAACTGACTTTCCTACCTTACATCATTGCACCCAATCAAGATCTAAGACAGATGCATTGCGATCATGTGATGTGCTGTGTATATACCGACCAATGAGCAGGATCGTTACAAACCTTCTTGTCTCCGCCCCCTGGCACGTGTGTGGCGTTATGTAAAGAGCCGATTTTTGATTGCGCGCTCCATTCAACTTTTCTGCTCTCGATCTTAACACGGCAAAAACAAATATAAAGAACATTTTGTTCCAGATCAAATATGAGTGAACATGTGGAGAATGAGTGAAGCGCTGAAGGGAGGAGAAGAATAGAAAGACAAAAGCAGTGGGTGGACGCCAAATGAAAGACAAAGCATAGCTGAAATATAAAGTAAGAAAAAGATAAATACATCGATACTGAAGGAAACAACAGAAAAATTACGACAAAAATATGAAAGAAAAAGAGAAACTATCAACTACGTGTAGGTTTAATATTATTCATCACATTGTTCTTAGTACCTGCACATTTCATTAACTAAGCTTATTTAACCACCTGACGGTATATTAAATAAATAAATATATAAATAAAAACTTAGATTTTCAAGTTGCTGTGATTAAACTGCAATGCTTGGAAACTCCAGGATTATTAGAGTATCCCAGTTATTCCAATTACTGGCTAAAGTAAATGATTATGCCAGCAATTTATTCCATGATATATTGTTCTATTCGGTTACAATTTACTATAATCATCATTATCAGTGATGAATTATATACCAATTGACTGTGGTGAGAGATTTTTAAAATTGGCAGACTTGCTCAAACATTTTAGACAATTAATTAAAATGCAATGATAAGTTCCTTGAAAAGACTGAAGAAATTTAACATCTGGTTGAAAAGTTTGGCGACAAAGAATAATGAGTGTTCCACACTTGTTGGTTAATATTTTCATACACTTGATTTCAATTTGTTTACGGAATAATCCACGTGACTTGATGGAATGGAGAAGAAAGTCAAATAGGTGGGATGGACAGGTTTTAAAGAAAACACCCTTTTAGGGTGAAACCGCACAGCACTCCGTTATTTAAGCTTAGTTATAACAAAATATATATCAGTGTTGGTCACACGTAATATATACGAATATTGTGTCCACTGGATGAGTGGTCTCTCACCATAAATAATTTATTTCTAGAGCAGGTATGTATAATTCTGTAGGACACAGAGAAACAGGAGTTTCACATCAGGCGATAAGTTTCTTTTTATATTTCCATCTGATAAGTGCTATCAGTTGTCTTAAACGTAAAAAAAATAATAGAATCAAGATTTAATATGCTAAAAAGGAGAGGGGGATTTAATATAAAAGATGTTTGGTTAATTGTATGCAGAGTGTATGTTGGCAACTACATAAGGACCTACACAGAGTGTAAAGGAAAAAAAAAATTAAGTTGGAATGACTATGTGATACTTTATAGACAAAATGGAGACTTAAGAAGAGAGAAAATTCACTTTTGTCAAACAAGATTCAACACATTATATTGTAAGTAATTTCGCTAACGGAAAGTGAACAGCAGAAATGCCAGTCATGCCTGGGCATGCTATCGTCACTCAAAGACTAGAAATAAACAGAGCACAGGCATAGAGATACCGATAGACACAAAGATACCAGTAAATATGTGGTAAATTAGTTTTAAAAAATCCACCAAACTTAAATATCAGTCTTTAGTTTCACACAAAGTTAATGAAAAAAATTCTACTACACAATAGATGCGTTAGAAGCGACGTATTCTGTGGTATAAACACACACTAACTGAAAGCGCACATCAAAAATTAGTCTCTCTGCGCGCATCAAAAAACGTTATGGCGCGTATCCATTGGAAAGAAAGTTTCGAACTACTGCGCAGAGAAAATGCTTTTGTAACACATCAGTGTTTTCATTACCATATAGCTGGACTGGTGGGCTTAATATTGATTTGAAGACAGTAAATTGTATTTTGCATTTTGCCCACAAATCTTCCCACTTCACAGGAATGGGCAAAGAAAGCAATATCGAAATGAATTATGTCAGGGAAACTGTTAGAAATTTAATACAGAAAAGTTGAGAAGGATGGCAAAACCATGTGACAAATAATACATTTGCCAGAGAATAATGAAAAAGCAGATAATAGGTAATTAAAAATATGATACAATAGTCATGTTTACAGGTAATACTAATACTTTTAAAAATGTGGAAAACAAAACAAAACAAAAACGTCAAGGCAAATGACAAAGATAATTTTGCTACTGGTGTAAACTAGATCTCTTCACAACAAGATTATGACTAGATCCGCCAAACAAAAAATCAAAATTTGATCATCGAAAACTTCCGAGACCAAATTCGAATACAAAGTTACATCAAATAAGCAGATACACTGTAATGTGCAAAGACTGAATTCGTCTATCATCAACTCAAAAGCACCTTGTGATAATATTACATCTTTGAAAGGAATATTTCCCACTTATTTTTCGACCATTTACAATATACGTTGGTTAGGCTTAGCTCATCATGAAAGTCACACCCACGGCCTTTCTCCAAGAGCAAATATATGTCATGAAATATGCAATAAACTATGAGCAGTTTGAGTTAGCAAGACGAGTCCAGTCTTTAAAATATACAGAACAAAAGTATGTAAAAATCGAAGAAAAAGTATCACATTCTACGTCACAATTATCTAAGAATCGAGGCAGGAATCGAAGCTAATGAAATATTCTGTGTGCTACATGAAAACAGGTAGCCGATGTTCATGGACATTAGTTTGTGCTAACAATGGTTATGTCAGACTTGAGTGGTGAACAAATCGTGTGAATGAACAACTACATGGTGGTAAACATTGAAAATGTGGTAGATGAAAATACAACACTAACACCAAAACCATTTGAAATACGGACTTAAAAAAAAAAAAAAAACCCAGAACATTAGAATATACTGGCCAGTCAGAAAAGACCAAGCACAATATGGAACTGAGTGAAAAACAAGGAGATCTAACCAAATGAAAATGTGATCAGTTACGAACACTGCATAATTAAGGATTCAACAATACAGGTGAGACAACATGAACAGCAGCTACTGAAGCCTCGCCTCACATCCGACATAATTCCAGTACAAAAAAAACCTTGGACATTCGAAATAGCGCGCGTACATACTCATACAAATTATACGGTGAATTCCTCTGCTCAATGAAGACGGCCGAAACAGTGCCGGTTCTACCTTGGTACCATACAATTACATGTACTTCGACCGCTCTCTGATATTCCTGTAATGCCTTTAAACTAGTACTACAGTCCCTCAAATGTTGAGCTAGTGGCGATATTTATTGCTTTTTAAAAAGGCAACAAAAGAGAACGATGAATTAATTTTCTCTTCCACAAGATGTCGCATGTTAAAGACAAAAAAAAAAAAAAAAGCGCTGAATCCTTTTGGATGCATCAGTTTCAGTTCTGTAATTCCTCTGGATTTTACTTCCGATATGAATTTGGAAATATTGAGATCACCACAACCATCAATATCTCATATGACTCAGAAACTTCTGTGAAATAAATGGATAAACAGTGACAGAAAGGTTCAAACAGTTGAACTACCCTCAGTCTGGTCTGTATTTCTCTTTTGAGTTTACCATTTTGAGTGACATCGGTGGTCCGTAGATAAAACGAAGTGCTCAAAACACTAACAATTACTGACAAACTAGTCCCTGGATTCCACATTGACAATAAATTACCATGGATACCACCCCCCCCCCTCCCCAAATAATTATTGGACTTTATCCTTAACCTGACAAAAAAAAAAAAAAAACTACCGATGTTTCTACAATGAAATCTATTTACCTTCAAGCCCTGACCGATGAATAAACCTGATAGAAATTTAACACTTTCTCACTAGATAACCGCTCATTATGTCATCTTCAGGGCAGATCTCTCATTCTACAGTGACATAGAGGTCGCATATGTATGTATCAGTCACAGAGGCTGCAGGAATGGCGCAATGTAACACTGTTTCAACTGTGCATTTACAGAAGTTCTGCCATCTGACCGTCGGTGACAAACAAAATAATTAAACACATCAAATGCGCTGGCAAACTGACAACAGGTGAAACTCGATAGGATCCAACTTCGTTCATCATTATTTATTATAATCCCAGATCAGCTTTGGGAGCTCGTCCAAAAAGAAAAAAATAATATTGATACAGTGCAACCACTTCACAACACAGATATGTCAGGTGATGGTGCAGATCTGCATTCTGAATCGTGTCCGCGCCCAATCTGTTCTGTTTGGTCACCACTAGGCAATATTTCTTCATAACTGGATCACCTAAGATCAGAATTTCTATATCCGCGTTTTTGTTGTTGTTTTTTTTTTTTAAATCAAACATGAAACGATCTTTCAAGTTTCCGATAAACGTGATATGAAAACAGTCACTGTTTTTTGTGAATAGAACATTCTACCATCATTATTTCAATCATGTACGCTTAAAACGGACTTGCACGACGTTCACCTCAAATTGTATCGTAATCTTGTATCGCACATAAAAATGATGCGCAGAACTGCGATTATTTAATCAGCCATCTATTACTAAAAAGTGGACTTGAGGGGGTTTCAGTTCTACTTGACAAGTAGATGATGTTAGACAATGAGTCTATAATCACAATGACTTTTTTTCAAAGTTAACTCCTTCGGGGCGTGACAGTTTCAGAATGGCAAAGACTCGGGTTGTAAAAGGTTAAAGTGAGGCAAACCAAATGTGAAACAACACAAAAATAGATCATAAACCTAGGGAGGGTTCATAGAGCTTGGTGTGGAAAACTGACCCAGTGGCTGTGAAGGGATTGGGGGGGGGGGCAGTTATGAGCTCAATGTATTCCCAAATACTGATCCCTACTGACCTCTCGCTCGATCTGCCTGGTCAGTTCCAAAAACTGTCCACTGGCCGCAGATTTAAATCTCTCTTGAAATCCAATCTCTGTGATAAAAATTAAGCTAAGATTTCTGGTTTTATGTTTTCCGTTACCCTCAGACCAGAGAATTGCAGAATGATTCAGACTCGTAATTCCTTGGCTGCAGCGACCTGATTCCCACACCGTAAGGGTTAAGAAGATAGCTTTACACAGACGCAAAAGGGAAAGAGAAATGGGACTCCGACCGTCCTCCACTGCCCCTGGGTCAGCTTTCTTACCTTCTTGGTCCCCCCGCCAGGGGTGTGTTTGGCATTGTCAAGGGAGCCAATCCGTGACCCCACCGTCCACTCCAGTTTCTGGCTAATTATCTACCCTCATTGAAGAGAGCAACAGAGAGAGAGATGGGACAACCACGAAAAGGAACGAAGAGATGTTTAGTCAAAATTATATGAATTCGCTTAAAGTAAACCAAATAAAAACATACCGATAAAGAACAAATCATAAGCCGTGAGAAGACAGGATAATCTGGATTAGAACAATATTCAAAACACGAATATTCAGAGAGAAATCATGGAACTGATCGCAACAACGATGATGTTGATGATGCTAATAACGTGTTCCTTGAAATAACAAAAAAAAAAAAAAAAGAAAAAGATGATGATGATGTTTGATGGTGATGATGCGGTTAATAGTCTCTGTCTCCCTATTAATGATATTTCTGCAAAATGATGAAAATGATCATGTAGATGCTGATAAAATAACACACTTTTACATCAAAGAGCCAAATGCTTTCTATAATCTATGAAGAATAATTATAACACACCTTACTTTTAACATTCAATCGAGTTGCATTCAGACACCCTAATAATTATTTCGTTTATTCTTTGCGGCGATAGAACCGATTCGTTTAGAGCTTTTGTTTCATGTGCCCAAGTTTAAGTGGAAACTTTGATTTAGAAGGGGGAAAAAATCCCTGTCCTAAATCCCTAAAACTGCTGCAGTTCTGGTCTAACTTGGATGCCTATCACATCTGGCGCCTATATTAAAAAAAAAAAAACACAGAAAAATGTCATTTCAAAAATAGCCATTTGACAAATATAATAAAATATAACAAATACCAAATAACAAGAAATCAAATTATATAATATTCTGAAAGACTTAAAATAATAATAATAATAATAATAATAACATAAAAAATTTGGTAGAGACGGCACAGAAAAATTAGAAATGCATAATTATGAGCCTTATTATTGCACTAAAATGAAACACAAAGATTTGTGCAAAATGCAAATAACAAAACATCACTGATGAAGACGAACACACAATTATTATATCAAAGAACATTTTTGTCGAACGAACGGGGTCTTAATGAGACTTCAGCTTTGAGGATCAAAGTTATTAGGGAGCGATAGACAATCTTAATGTTGCAGTGTCTGAATCTGAAAATGAGGAAAATGTATGTAGCTGATTGACCAGTGTCACATCATCAACAACAATAATACAATTATTTACCACCATCACACAGTTGCGGGCACTAAAGAGTCACTGAAAAATATTTTTTGAGGAAACGAAACAAAAGATACCAAGTCACAAGACGTACATGATGTGGAACAGGTTTGAGCCATCGGTTCGTTCATGATCGAAGGCAGAAAGATGGAGGTTGTATAAAGTCAGATTATATTGAAAAATGCTGAGCTAAAATGAGGAAGGCGAGGTAATTTAAAGCCACTTCTACATAAAATAATAAAAGATAAATAGATAAAAATTAAAACAAGAACAACAACAAAAAAGGCTACTATACTGATATCTTTAAACAGACACATGTATTTGGAATGCATAGTGAAAGTGTATTTAAAAAAATGAGCTTAAATACTATCGGCAAAACGCTCACACAAAACCAAAATGTCGTATACGGTGATTGTATCTGCACAGTTTAACAGTAGAGAAAAGTCGCATCTAGGAAAAATATCAAGCAATGAATGAAAAATTGAAAAAAAAAAAAAGCAATATTATTAGATCGATAATTAATAATAAAAAAAAAAAAAGCGAAGAATAAATTTTAAGAAAAATAAGAAGAAGGAAAATCACGTCAAAAAATGTATCTATGTTTTCGCAGAAACTTACACTATAACTATTAAGCGGATGTATACAATTGCAATACGTAGTTCAATATATCTAGGGAAAAATCACGCAATAAAGATAGTAAAATGAGTATAGAACACGCCTACAATTGTACTGCGAAAGCGCAATCCGTTACCTTTTTCTCCCCACCCCCAGCCTTGTGTTCCGCATAATCTAACGATCCAACTTTTGAATCTACCTTCCAGTCCAGTTTCTTGCTTTCAATCTATGAAAAATATGATATCATGAACAAAAATAGAGCCAAAACAAATCTAAAATAAATGAAAACATGGGCAGTGCTGTGAATAAAATCTAAACTGTTCTGACCAATCTTTCTCCAAAAATACAGCAAAGTTTCTTTAAAACTTTACCGTTCCCAAATCAAGCTAGGGAACAAGTTGTTGCCATTTATTAAAGTCCATTGTACTGTCGGAACTGAGCGTAAATAGGGAAAATGATATTAATGCCGAAACTGTGATTTCTGTACATATTGTTCCCCACAACTCTCTCTCTTTATTTTTCTCAAACTGATTCCCTCCCTCTCTCACTCCCTTTCTCTCTTCTCTCTCTCCCGCTCAATAAACCATGTCCTCTCTTTCCGATACTATAATCTGTTCTTTGATTTTTTAACATGGATAAAGTAAAATACGGATAAAATCTGTCTTGACATATTATTTTTCGGATATAAGTTATCCTATCCCAGAGATAGTTACCTTCTTGTCCCCACCCCCAGCCTTGTGTTCCGCGTTATCTAATGATCCAACTTTTGAATCTACCTTCCAGTCCAGTTTCTTGCTTTCAATCTATGAAAAATATGATATCATGAACGAAGATAGAACCGAAACAAATCTGAAATAAATGAAAACACATGGGCAGTGCTGTAAATAAAATCTAAACGATCTGATCAATCTTTCTCCAAATGAAGATTTAAAAAAAAAATCATCTAAGTTACTTTAAAACCTTGCTGTTGCCAAATCAAGCAAGGGAACAAACTGCTGCCATTTATGACAGTGCAGTGCACTATCAGAACTGAGTACTGGAGTCTATTTAAAAATGTGATTTTCGGATTTATAGTTACTACAATTGTATCTTTTTTCTTTCTTTCTTTTTCTCACAAAGATTTCCCCCTCCCCTCTTTCCCTCACTTAACTATATGTTTTCTTTTTCCCATTCTGAAATCTGCTCTTTGATTATTAAGCATGGATAAAGTAAAATACGCATATAATCTGTCCACAGTCGGTACTCCTAGCATATTATTATTTTTAAGAAATAAAATTATATTATCCCAGTAATAGTTACCTTCTTGTCCCCACCCCCAGCCTTGTGTTCCGCGTTATCTAACGATCCAACTTTTGAATCTACTTTCCAGTCCAGTTTCTTGCTTTCAATCTAAGAAAAATGTGGAATCATTAATCAATGCTCAAACGAAACAATTAAAGGAAAAAAAAACGGACAGTTAATTGAATGAATTCATTTGATATTTGGTTTTATCCTATTTTTGTCTAAATTAAAAGGGAGAAATAATACTCTGATCTTCCAAATTTCATCTGAGAAACAAACAAACAAAACAAAATCTATAAAGAAATGATTTCTGAAAAGTCATCGCACTAAAAGCTTTGAAAGTTTTGACCTATACAAAGAAAAAAAAAATGCATCTTACTTGAATCAATAAACCTATTAATTGATAGGATTTTAAAATTTTTTTTTGTTTAACCGAATTTTTACCTTCTTCTCCCCACCCCCTGCCACGTGATCAGCATTGTCTAAAGAGCCGATTTTCGAGTCAACTTTCCAGTCGAGCTTCTCGGATTCGATCTAAAGAGAAACATGCAAAACCTGCTCACTCAAAACAAAAAATGAAAGAAGTATGAATAAAACTAACTTAAGGTCAGATGTCTAAGTGTTGAATGCACAAGTCACCACAGAAACAAATAAATACATACATAAATAAAAATTAACATTTGACAGATAAAGTAAAAGAAACACACACACACACACACAAAGACAGGAAAAAAAAAAATGAATATAAACAAAAACAAAAAAATGAATCCTCACCATAAACCAGCAAATCAACATTATACACATGGCATTTAGGCAGGTAAAATAATAAGTCAACTGCATGAAATATACTTGTAATACTATACTCTAATATAGGAAAAAAAATTCGTAGTGATAACTAAATCTACTGGGACAAAAAAGCGTTGGAAACACCTGTCCACACCGCGGGAACATACGAGACAGGACAAACAACAACAACAACAACAATAACAATAACAACAGAACACAGTAAACAAACAAACAATCAACAAACAACAAATGAAAAAAGCCAAATGCAGTCATATGTTGATCAAATGGTTAGTAATCCGTTCATTCCACGTCGGGATGGCCTTGACCTTCAAGATTGATGTTGCCTTGGTGTTGAGTCCAGAACCTGTCGCATTGTCTGTTTAACACAACCTGAACCTGTAACGTTGACTATTCATACACTCTGAGCGAATTTAGAACCTGTCACCTTGTCTATTTATACAACCATGTTCCACTGTCGGTAAATTAATTACAAAAAATAACAGTACCAACGATAACAAGGCATTGTTCATATTTGGGGTTTGTCAATGAGACATGAGGGGAGATAAAGAAAGAAAGAAAGAAAAATAGATAGACAGATAGATAGATAGATAGATAGATAGATAGATAGATAGATAGATAGACAGACAGACAGACAGACAGA
>JBCAUA010567268.1:0-16442 GCA_038406235.1 Peronia verruculata
TGGTTGGTTGGTTGGTTGGTTGGTTGGTTGGTTGGTTGGTTGGTTGGTTGGTTGGCTGGTTGGTTGGTTGGTTGGTTTTTCAGTAGTTCGAGCCGTTGGTGAGTTCGGCCGTTCGATTTTGTTTTATACTGAAGAGGAGGAGAAAATGAGAGATGATGGAAGATAGAATGGGGACACAAACAAAAACTAAATTGTCTTGATGTTATGGCCTTGTTCGTAGAGTAGTTGAACGTCAAAGACTAGGTAAATCTTTAAAACGTTCAGGATAGGGCATCAAAGATACAATGGATGTTTAAGCCATTTATTGATAATACAAAAAAAAAAAACACACACACACACACAAGAGCCATAGCTACTGAGTCTCTGGTTATAAAAATGAAATTAGTAGAGTAAATATTTAAATTTCTTTTTAGGTCTAGCCCTTAAGGGTAGAGAAAACAACCCCCTCGATTCCAGAAAAAAAAAATAGATATTTGGGACTAAGAATGCCTTGCTGTTTATAATTACGATACCTGGCAGTTCCGCACATAATTAGGAGTATGTTGTTTACCTAGGGCAATGGGTTTAAATTCACACGTCTCGCCATGCACAATGAAGCTTGTTTGCGTTTTGCTTTTTTTTTTTTTTTCAGAGATGTGTATTGTTTACAAGTTTACAATAGACCAGCCAAATTATTCCAAAACTACCAACAATGGCAGACAGATATGCAAAGGTGCGGTATGATGATATTGTATATCCTGTTATTTTGTACTGTAGTGTACATACATGGAATAAAATCACTGATCTTATATTATAAATTACAACTGATGTTGGGTGGCATTCCTAAGCAAGAGAGCTGACAGATTACGTGATCAAACATAACTGCATCCATACAATTCTGTATTAAGTCAAAATGAGCGGAATTTCATATGGTTTACATAGGTTGTTTGTTTGTTTGTTTGTTTGTTTGTTTGTTTGTTTGTTTGTTTTCGCAGGGTCCAAAACGCTGGGTAGAAATTGGATAATGAAGTTACACCTAAAGCAGTGAGCACAATTATTTACTTGGAAATTTGGCAAGAAAGATAATTCTGAGTTTCTGAGCTGGTCTATCTTCAAACTTCAGGGCTTTGTTTGTCCATTAATCTAAGCATTTGGTCGTGAGAATTTACTTCAATCTGATAGCTGGCTATGCCAGCCCTTCTGTCGGCCGCCTCCGCTATCTATCTCTATACAACAGCCTCCACCATGAGCGTTTATCTGCCTTGGGAAGGGCTAGGATTGCTGAGACAAACACGAGTGATGATAACTGATGATAACATGCGCTGAGGTCATTGCCACCAGCCCAGGCCTCCAGACATCAATCCACATGTCGCTCAGCCAGGAGGGGGAAGAGGTTGCCTAGCCTGCTAAACACTCATTATCTCCAGTGTTGTAATGTAGCTCTTTGCGAGTTGAGCGCGTAAATGTCATTTCTGTAAGTGATCTTATACTCTTACCATGAGAAAGATTTCACCTAGTGGTTCTCCATTATTCTAAGCACTGGGTCCTGAAAAATGACTTCAGTCTCATATCTGGCTCTCCCAACGTTTTATTCTTAAATGAAGTAAAGTCTTGTCTGAATTATGATCAGTCTTCCATACACGGTGAATTTCCTGCAGTTAGTCATGAAATTGAATAGTTTTACACAGTAACAAGGGCGGCTTTAGTCAAAGACTTATTCATCATACTTCACATATGACTGACTTTCTAAATGCAGAACAATATAGGCTGTCAACAATACACTCCTCTAGTATTGGCAAGCAGTCTAACTTTTTGTTTGACATTTCCACGCCATAGGTAAATAAAATGTTGTTACAAAAAATTGGCTTCTGAGCATTTTCTTGTGACCATTTCGGCGCTAAGCATACTGACAAAATAGCGGAATGAATTATAGGGAAGACATGACAAGGAGATGTCACTTTATGATCTGGGGGAGCCCATATAGCATACAGCGATGAGACAACGAACGTTACCTAAAGGCTTCCCATTATGTCAGTGCAGGAAGCTCATTATCTGACGCGACTTCGTGTCAAAGTCAGTAGAGAAAGACAGAGAAGAAATCATTTCTGACAAGCATATCAATGTCAGTGTCCTGCATGGCTTGCCTGGATCTTTCTCTACTGATGTGACGACCTGTCCACAGAATAATTCCCTTGTTAGGTTCAGAGTTCATGGACCGTCATCTTCATAATTTGATGTTCAAATGAGCCCATAACAAGGTCAATAATTCTAATTTGGAAGTCACCATGGTGATCATTAGTTTTGCAACAATAAACGTAAACATCCTAAAGTGACCAATGTAGTTTATCATGAGAGGCACTGTAACTGTAATGGGCGTTTATCCTCAAGCACGACACACTGAAAAGCAAACAGAATTTTTATATTTCACAGAGTTAAAAGTGAAACCAGTGCGGTCCTATACACTCAAGTTATTTTCCCACAAAAGAAAGAAAGAAGAGTACTTTTAAATTTTAGGGGGTTGTTGTTGTTGTTGTTGTTGTTGTTGTTGTTGTTGTTGTTGTTGTTGTTGTTGTTGTTGTTGTTGTTGTTGTTGTTTAGTAGGATCGAAGTCGGTCCAAATTCGGACAACACATATCTGACGACGACAATTTATTGTAAGAATCAAAATAAATATGTCCCAACGCTCAGCACAAGACACCAGTGGCGGCAAGGTTGGCTCCCAGTTGTTCATATAGCAGTGAACATAGCATATACAA
The DNA here is from genome assembly GCA_038406235.1 of Peronia verruculata. Taxonomy (NCBI): domain Eukaryota; kingdom Metazoa; phylum Mollusca; class Gastropoda; order Systellommatophora; family Onchidiidae; genus Peronia; species Peronia verruculata. Next base: position 2,736 of record JBCAUA010567268.1, read on the forward strand.
AGACGACTGTAGAATAAAAACAAAAAGGTGAATGCCATCCAAGATTCCTATTCTAATCAAAGCCTTTGCTCTCCAGTGACAAACAGTGGAAAATAATGTTCCGGTTACTGATCCTGGGCTCTTTGAAGAGGACATTGACATTGTAGGTTTGATATTCACCTCCCTGTGTTGACGAGCAGTCTCTTATGAAATAAAAGAGATTATTTCACCTTCGATAAATCAAATGTTGCTAGACGTAAACCAAGTTTGTTTGTTTGTATGTTTGTATGCTTCAAAATATATCCTTGAAAGTTAGACTTGGGGTCTACTTTTTGCATATGCATGTACTGGTAAGAATAGACATGCCTAATATCCACGCTGGGCCACCGCCTTTTTCTGACAGTCTGAATATTAAAAGAAAATCCTGGCGTAAATGTCTCTGAAGCACTACAAAGGTAAGAATACTGGTTTTTAGAGGGAAAAAATATTGACACAGTAGGAGAGATATCCAACGGATGTCTGGAAGTTGCCGAAAATGTCATGCACTTCTGTGGCAGATTGTTTATTTTATGTACCGGTTTATGTATTTCGTCAGCCACATTCACAGTGATGCAATGTGCATTATGTACGTACCTGCAAACTGTTGCATCACGTCTAAGCTTAAGATAGGCAGGAAAGATAAAAGGATATGCGTTATTACTCACTGGATGGCTAGATATTCTTAGTCTTTATAACTGACTTCCTTTTTCTTTGATGCTAGATTTTCTTAGTCTTTATGACTGATTTCTTTTTTTCTTTTTTTTTCTGTCATGTAAATATATATATACATGTATTTGGTTCGTTTTTTCTGTAATTCTTTTCTTTCTTCCCATGAAGCTTAATTTTTTTTTTGTTTTTTGTTTTTTTTGTTTTTTTAGCTTTTTCTTTCTCTTCTTTCAATGCATTTTTTTTTCCTTCCTGAAGATCGATATTTTTTCCCTCTTTATTTCTGTTCCTCTCCTTTCCTTTCATTTCGTTCATTTCCTACAGCTTTTTCTGAAGTTGACTCAAAACCTCTCCACAATATCCTTCAGTTCGTCCTGTATTATCCTGTTCTCAATCTTAGTGAACGCAAACGTACGGCAGAAAAAGGCCTGTATGCACCTGCAAAATATTAAATCCTGAAAATAAAATTTTTGCCGTAACCCGATCAGACTGGTTTTGGATAATGACCTCAAGTATTATTTGTTCATGTAGTCATTTTGGTAGATTTTGTTTAATCTTTCGGGCATCTTAATGGAGTATTTTCTTCGAGTGAAGGGGACTAATTGATAGCGTTAGTAGATGGCATGATCAGTACGTTAAAAGCTTTTGTCTTTTTTAATAGGCTATCTGGTGTACACACTAGTGGCATGCGAGATGTACACGCACACATACACACACACACACACACACACAAATACACACACAAACATGCAGATCCCTGGCACTGGGCATTTGCCAATCATCTGTGCAGAGCTCTGCGGAACTGGCCATTTGCCATGCAGTGATCATTATCCATCATCCCCCCCCTCCTCCTCCCCCTCATGTTGTGAAATAAGCATACCAGGGAAATAGGAAACAAAGGCCGAAGGGCTCATCTCTGTGTAGATAGATTAAGGAAAAGTAAAGTGGGAGATAGGGACAATAGGGACTTGTACATACCAAGCAAAATAGAAAAGGAGACCAAAACAACTCAGCGACAGCCTCAGACCCTTGTGTGGGAGGACCTTTTAACAATTTTGTTTTCTCTCTTCAAAACGTTAGGACAGGATTTATTAATAATAGTAGAAGCTGTTTTTTTTTTGTTGTTGTTGTTGTTGTTGTTGTTGTTGTTGTTGTTGTTGTTGTTGTTTTCAAAAGTGAAGACAGAAACTTTCAAGAAAAGATTTTTTTTTCTCAAAAATGAAGAGAGGAGTTTGGAAGACAGTTTTTGTTTCTTTAAACAAAGAACCGTCGAGAGAACCTCCATCAGGAGGTTTAAAGATGTATATAATACGTAACATCCCCTCCCCCTTTCTTCTCCATACTCATATATACACACACATAAGACACATACACACAAATGCACACACACACACATACACACACATACACACACATACACACAACATAACACACACACATAGACACACACACATACATACACACACATACACACTCACACACACATACACTCAAGTACACATACAACACCCTCACACACAAGCACACAGACACATTATTTCCTTACCCCTTCCCCGCCCCTCATTCATCATGTTTACCATACCACTCTCGCCAGCACACCCGGGATCTGGCAGTAACAACGTTGGAGGACACCCGGCTAAGCAATGTGTGTGTGTGGCAGGCCAGGCTTCTCCCGGACTATACCTTTCTCGTGACAATCTCTGTCTCCAGATAATCCAGAAATGAGATTAGTTATTTGCCACCTCTGTTTTGTGACAAACAATTAATAAAATGAAGTTTTTTCTTTTGTTTTGTTTTGTCTTAGTTTTAGTTTTAGTTTTTGTTTGTTTGCTTTTTTATTGTTGTTGTTGTTGTTGTTGTTGTTGCTGCTGCTGCGGTTGTTGTTGTTGTCTGTTGTTGTCTGTTGTTGTTGTTGTTGTTGTTGTTGTTGTTGTTGCCTTTGTTGTTTGTTGCTGCTGCTGCTGCTGATGTTGTCTGTTGCTGTTGTTGTTGTTATTGATGGTGGTGGTGGTGCTGTTGGTGTTGTCTTTTTGTCTGTTGTTTATTTTATTGCTGTTGTTTTTTTTTTTTCTTTGATTTTCTTTAATTAATTTTACAGGGTCTATTTAAACAATGGGTGATGTAATGTTAACATAAGACAAGTTATTATTTATTTCAGTAGAAAAGGGAGAGAGGGAGAGTAACGAAATTGTTATGAGAAAGATATTTTGTCAAAATACATTAGCGTTCGCCTTACTTTGTCTTAACTCTTTGAGTGCTAAGCTCCTGGTTCAGCATCTTGCCATCTTTTCTGTTTGTTAACTGAAGAAGATTGTCTGTGTTACATTTAAAGCCAAATGCTGATATTTATGTAAAACCTGTCTTCTCATGAATGGCCATTTCTTGTAATTTCAACCAGATTTTTAACTGGCCTCTTGTGGAGCAGCGTCTTAAGGGTAAACCTGCTGATTAATGTGTGTGCTGTATACAAACAGTCCGTGTGGCTAGTGTGACTGTTAACCTTCTCAGTGACAGATTGTTTCTCAGCCTCAATTGATGGCACTGTAGAACTGGGTAGAGAGGGAGAGAGATGGGGCGAGAGAGGAAAAAGGAGAAAGAATGAGAGAGAAGGGAGAGAGTCAGAAAGAGAAAGAGATGGAGAGAGTGACAGAAAAAGAGAGATGGAGAGGGGAACAAAGAAAGAAGGAAAGAGGGTAAGATAGAAAAGAGAGTGACAGAAAAAGAGAGATGGAGAGGGGAACAAAGAAAGAAGGAAAGAGGGTAAGATAGAAAGAAGGGAGAGTGGAGGATTAGGGGAGAGATGAATGGAGAGAGGCAGAAAGCCAGAGAGAGATGGAAAGTGAGAAAAAAGAGGGAGCAAGACAAAGGGAGAGAGACAGAAGGGAGAGGGGGTGAGTGAGAGAAAAGTTTGGGAAAAAGTGTCAGTTGGAAATGACAGAGAGAGAGAGAGAGGGGGGGGGGAAGGGAGAGGAAAAAAGAAAAAGAATGAGAGAGAAGAGAGAATCAGAAAGAGAGAGATGGAGAGAGAGACAGAGAAAAGAGGTATGGAGAGGAAGACAGCGAGAAAGAGAGAAGAGGGCGGAAGATTAGGAGGGAGGGGGACGGAGAGAGAGAGCTGGAGAGTGAGACAGAGAGTTAAAAGAGAGACAGAGAGGGAGAGAGAGGAGACAGAGGGAGGGAGGGATAGAGAGACGGGAATGGTGACAGAAGGAAAAGACAGAACGAGAGATAGAAATGATAGGCGGGAGGTCAGAATGGAGATAATTGTGAATAAATTAACATATCCAGATATTATGTTTGAAATGTTCAGGGTGAGTAGGCGACAGAGAGAGAGAGAGAGAGAGGAAAAAAGAGAAACATAAAGGCAGAGAGGAGAGAGAGAGGGAGAGAGATGGACAGGCTTGCAGACAGAATGAAGCATCTTTCCCACATGCACTGTTGTGTGTTGAAAGAGGAAGAATGCTGTAATAGACACAGCAAGATTCCAGGCGTCCATTCCAACTGTAGGCCTTACTCCGCTGGCTGGCCTTTCCACAGCAGGCTATAAGCACTAGCACGCTAGTTATTTTACCTACTAGGAGCAGAGATAATGATCTATCATGGCTTTGTATATCTTCCTTTTCTCTCTCTCTCTCTCTCTCTATCTCACTCTCTTTATGTATCTCTCTTTTATTTCTCTCTCCTGTCTCCCTCTCTCTGTCTCTCTCTGCCTCTTTCTCTCTCTTTCTCTCTCTGCCTCTCTCTCCCCTACCTGCCTCTTTTTGTCTCTCTTTGCTCCTCTCTCCCTCTCTCTCTGTGCCTCTCTCTTCCTCTCGCTCTGCCTATCTCTTCTCTCCGCCCCTGCCTCTCTTTGTCTCCCATTGCCCCTCTATCCCTTTCTCTTGCTCTCCATATCTTTCTCTCTCTTCCTGTCTCTCTCCCTCTCTGCCTCTCTCCCCCCTCTCTGCCTCTCTCAGTCTCTCTTTGCCTCTCTCCCTCTTTCTCTCTGTGCCTCTCTCTTCTCTCTCCCTCTCCCTCTCCCTCCCAGCCTCTCTCTGTCTCTCTTTGCTCCTCTCTCCCTCTCTTTTGCTCTCCCTCTCTTTCTCTCTCTGCCTGTCTCTCTGTACCTCTCTCTCCCTCTCCCTCTCTGCTTCTCTCTTTGCTCCTCTCTCCCTCTATGCCTCTTTCTGTCTCTCTTTGCTCCTCTCTCCCTCTCTCTTGCTCTCCCTCTCTCTCTGCTTCTCTCCCTCTCTCTCCCTCTTCCTCTCTCTCTCATCTTCAGGTCCACAACAAGATATCCAGGCCACAGCAGTAGACTGTGTGCTGTAAGGAGGTCAGCACGAGAATGGTCGATAGGTCACTGCCTGGGCTACCACTACCGGCTGGTCCTGGATATCAGGGGCTTTGATGATAGGTAGGGATGAGACAGTTTAACCCTTTACACACGGCGTACGGAGCCCAAGATCTCTGCTCTCTTTTCTCTGTTCAAAGGCTGGATTCTGGCGAAAGTGTCCAATGTGAGCGTTCGAGACTTAAAACAATAAATTCAGGGCGCTCTTATGCATACCGAGCCAATCGGAGAAATAACGTGTTTTTTTTTTTTTTTTAAAGAGAGAATAACTTTTTAATGCATTTTTCCACAAAATGTAATGCAAAGTTAAATTAGCTGAAATATTTGGAGTAAAAGGCCAAAAACTGTAATTTGGTGACTTCAGCTACATGAGAAGTAATAGAATTAACAGAACTGATAGGACATCCTCTCGCTAAATTCATCATCAGCAACAGATACCCCCCCCCACCCTTTTTTTCCTCTTCCCCCTCCCCCCTCAACCCCACCCCACCCTAGTTTTTTTTAATTATCAGCATCTCGAATTCTGCTCAGAGTATAACAAAATGTTTTCCACGATCAGAAAGGGAAATGGATAATCTTGGATGTGACATCAATAGCTCTCCATGCTCGAAAACTGACCAACACCTCATTTCATCCTGTCTTGTCTCATTTTGGGAAGATTAAAGTTACATCTAATCCACAAAGGACTAAAACCTCTGATGGTATAAAATGAATCTCTGATCTGGACTGCAGAAACAATATTTATTGTCACATTCTCTGAACCTCGAAGTGCTCACGACATAATGGGGATGGATGTTCCAAGTCAAAAAAAAAAAAAAATGACTTATCGAGTAACAGATGCACTACACGTCATTGATTATATTCCGAAATTCATTACTTAATGAACAGTTCAGGGAGCAATGGTTGTTATTGTTCTGCGTATTAGTGTTAACAACCTTTGCTAAAGAAAACCTTCAGTATGAAAGAGTCAGGTCTCAGGGGCAGATTAAAGAGAATGACACGATAATGGAAGGTCGTTGTGCTCAGCCCCATTACTTCCCTTTACCAGACAAAAGAGGGATTGAACAAACAGTGTAAAGAAGAAAAAAAATCACTTTTGCGTCCTTTTGCTTAAAACATACGCTTTGAATAATTTCAGAAGAAATTTTAATGTAAAGAGAATGGGCTCTTCTTATTGTTATAGTTTTATCATTCTTTTGGCGACCAGTTTTTCGAATGACAAGAAGTATAAGGATATTTTCCTCTATTCACTGCTTGTTGACTACATCTTTTGTCTGGCAAAGGGAAGTAAATGTCTGGTCAAAATTATCTCCCCTTACTCTCCCTCTTTTGGAAGGAGCAGATAATCTTCGAAATGATCTCCCATTGGGCAGAGTAGAAGACGTACAGAGAAGAGAAGAAAACCACCTGTTTGCCACATATCTGACCCAGAAAGATCACTTCATTTCTCTCTTGGGCCAGGACCATAACAAGAGGGACGAAGCAGACAGGCTTTGACGAATAAATTCACTTACCATGCAATTTGACCTTTTCACTGCCAAAATTCAGATCTGTTCAAATCCTTGACTCTCCATCATGAACGTCCTTTAACCACTATAAGTCAAACATCTTTGCCTCTTTTGAGGATTGTATATAAAGAATAATAGAAAGCGCACAATTATTAAATTCAAGGTGTTAAACTAATTTTCTAAGTTTTGTCACATTTGTTGTGGCAGAGGAAGAGTTAAATGAGAACACGTAACATGATTGAATCATCTTTTACAGTCTTAGTTCGATAGATCAAAAATGCATAAGCATAAGGCCAGTTGACCCCTCAGTCTCTACCTGCTGATGTCCAGCACTTGAAAACCACAAGGCCATGGTATGGTGGTCCTCAATTTTCTTGAAAGGTTCTGCAGGACAATCGATCTAAAGTTTGTGTAGGAAACGGTCAAGACATAGTATTGAAGCTTGGACTGCGTTTGTGCAAGGTAGTTGATGGTCGTTGGATTAACTCAGAATTTCGTGGAAGGTCAGACTACAATGCTCATGGTCATTATTGGACCTCCAAATTCAAAAGCTTCATTTGATCAAGTAGATTCTGAACTTGCAGTTATTTCGCCTCTAGTAATCCAGAATAGAATCTTGCTCAGGGAATGGAGGAAACTCCAGGTAGATAGTTTGTTTGTTTGTTTGTTGTTGCTTTTGGTGCTTTCAGCAAAATTCTACAATCTGTATAATTAGAGCACGCCCACTAGAACTTATTCATTACCTGAAGAAAGACGCTCATGCCCTCAAGTTTATTATCCATGCAGGGATTAATCCGAAAAATCTTAGTAGCACTGACCCTCTCAAGTTTGCTGAAGAGAGCTTTTAACACTCACGAGGCTAACTCAAAATAGACATTTACTCAGGGGATGGATTTGGCTCCAAATATTACATGGCACTTTCTTTGTATGGAGATACTACCACAGTAAAACTGATATTGCATCTTGCTGACGTTATTATTTCCTGAGGAAAGCTGCTCATACTGGGTTAATTACTCAAATGTCTGATCTCAATCAAACCGGTCCCATGTCATTTCATGAAAGAAAGAGTGCATCAAAAGCATTGTCCATAGGGCAGCACAGCCGATCCAGCTGTGTTGTAATAAAGTTAAATGTATTTACCCTGTGGTTTCTGGGCTTTTGCTCGACATTTTAGTGTCCCTCTGAAAATCAGCCAATGAAAACTTAAAAACGCTGTGGAAGAGAACATTTTTTTCAAGAACACAGAGTTAAGTTTCTCTACCTCTTTACATGCCGTCATCATTCTATTTCTTTAAGAACTAAGATCTCCATATAAAAATAAACCATCGATGTACAAACATACTATTTTTATTAAATGTACTCTTGACTGACAAAGCCCAAAATGTTTCTACAATGTATAGCAAAGGTTGTAAGTCCCATGTCTTGCTGTACGTTAGACTTTTCATTGTAAAATGGTGGAAAATTAAATGGATAAGAAATTCCTACTCTTTAATTTAATCTTTATTTGTCTACGACAGACTTTGCCATATATATAACGTTAGATTAAGGGCAGTGACTAAAGATTCTTTACATATTGAGATATTCAAGATGAAAGACAGTGTAACCTGTTCGTCTTATTTTCTCGCCTAGTTTTGTGCATTTTCTGCTTTGTAGCCCACAGTTCGTTGTCTAGTTTGCACAGACAAATGGAGAATAATAAAATGTTCAGCTAGAAAGAAAGAAAAAACGTTGAAAAACAGAAAAGTAAGGACATAATAACAAGTATATGACATAACTATGAGAAAATATGGATGGAATCCCAATAATGAGCAATGGGCAATCCTTTGCAACTGATTTTAACGTAAATTATTGAAATCTACTTTTGTTTCAATTAACTTTACCATGAACACATTTTACTTTGAAAGAGATGGGATGGATGTAGAGACTTTTCACTGCTTGCAATTAGATAGGGAATGTCTCAGGAGCGGATCCAGTGGAGGTGTTTGGTCCGCCGCCTAGGGCTTAGAATGGATGGTCCACCATGATAGCGATGATGATATTTGCCCAGACAGCCTCTCACGGAGTCTTTCAACAAACTGAATGGCCATAGATCTCAGGACTCCTCCAGCAGTGCCGCATTTCAGATTAAGTCAGACGTTTTTCTGTCCCCTCTTCCCGCTGCGTCTCTCCTGTACCACAATGTAGGATCTACAATATATTTCATCGTGTTTCATCTCATTTATATGGTGTGTCGGGTTTAACAGGGTTAAACCAAGATGTTCATGCCCATTACAGTAGTATAGTCTTTTGAACATGTGAATGACATCTCGTGTGGCATTGATTCATGGCCAGTGTGATATTGAACAAAAGTAAATATCCTACCTTACCTGCCTTCTCATTAGGAAAGAGATATTTGTAAATAAAAAACCAAACATCTCCTTGTCCTATAAACTATTGTGCCACTTACCAGCTCCTGGCCCGCGGTCGCTCTAGGAACTGGTCGGTTATTTTGGTGGCGATTTACCAGTTATAAAGGTCGGCAATTCTACCAACAGTCTTACTTCTACTACAACTGTCACTGTGACGGTTCTTTTCGTCCATATAGGTGGTTGAAACAGTCTGCAGTCTATTCTGCAAAATCGTGCCACAGTGGCAAGTAACCAGGCTGCTTTATCTCTCTGCAGTATCCTGTTGTTACGGGGACTGACTTGATTATTCCCCTTTAATCAACCAAGGGTTGCTTTTTCTTGTCTAGAGTTATAATAATGTAATTATTGTACTATATTTATGTTAATCATCTATGTATTATGTCCTCTTAATACCATTATGTGCCATATATGAATTGCCTAACCATGTCCTTGTACTGGGATATTGTGATATTAATGTCTGACGGTATATGATAATGTTTGTGGCTGATTATATGGTACATTGTTATTAGCACTTGCTTGTAATGGTCTGGTCGTTATAAACTGATCTGGTCCATACTGAGTCTTTGTGTTTGTTTGAGCTTAGTGAAGCTGATTTACATGATTTTAATAGCAACACTCACAACACCGTGTTCCGATGTTTTCCCTTAAGCATGGCCTATTGCATTTACTACAGTGAAGAGCAGTGTAACTATGCTGGTCTCATTTTTCTTACTTTGTTTACTACATTTATCCGATGTGGCCCCAGCTCTTCTTTGAGTTTGGACAAATCTGTGAGACAGAAATGCGCCAGATAGATCTGTTTTCCCTTGTACTTTTAAGCGTTGATCTTGAATCTTTAAGGTTGGACCTTCAAGCCCTCTTTAACTGTACCAGAAACTTTATAACCATTATAAATTATATTTGCTATCTTTTTCCAGTCATATTCGTTTTCCTTCTTTTCATCTTCACTAGAAGTGCCGATGATACCATCTGATTACAAGTAATTATTTTGCTTTCCTCTCTCTCTACACCCCAACAGCTTCCCTCAGTTTATCTACAGGTTGAGCTGCCATCCGTGGGCGCTCGGCCAAGATTACATACAGTCCAGGGATCCAGACTTGAGCAGCCCACCGGGTGGAGAAGGAGATAGAACCATGTGTCAGAACATTGCAGTAACTGACCTGGAACCAGGTAGAAAGTTAGGCAGTTAGGCTAACCTGCTAGGGAATTTTGATTACACCATCGCTCGTTTAGAGAACGACGGCTATGTGGTATCTTTGCTACTGTTTTCTATAAACAAACTTCAAGTTCTTAAGATATCGTTTCATTATTGATGTTTAGTTATTGATAATGATGACAGCCTGGATTGTAGCAGCCATAGTAGTACGGCCAATGCTTTCTCTTTAGTAGTTGTTATTCTAATTATCATCATCGTCATCATCATTCCACTTGCTGCTGCTGTTGTCAGGTTCTTGTCGATAAGGTTGTTGTTGCTGTTGTTATTATCGTCATTACTAGTGCTGTTGTTGAAGATGTCGTTGCCGATGTTATTTTTACGGTTGCCGGTATCAGTGTCGTCGTCCCTTGTTGCCGTTGGCGTTGATAATGATGATGAATATTTTAAAGGGCCTCTTTCGGTTATGCTCCCTGAAGTGGATCTGTACTGTCAAAGTGAAGACCACTCGTATTCTCTGACAATAGCTTGGCCCATCCTTTTTGGTATAAAATAGTTTATAGATAGTTGGTATTGGCTGAGGACTGGATGACAAGTGATAAAGGATAGTGTACAAAGCGTGACATATCAACAGTGGGACTGTCGTGTTATCACTTACAAATTTGTGTTCTGATTTTGACAGAAACTCAGTATTGATTTCAAGTACTTCATTACAGACTCAGTCACGAGTAAGACAACAGCTTGAACTAGTTCTAAATTTTGACAACTGGCATGTACAACACTAAACTTATAAATCGGCCTATGTGAATTTTTCTTTGATGATTGCGTCCTGAACAATCAACATCAAGTGTAGCTAATTTTCATAATGTTGTAAAGTTTGATCCCTGGACCAGGAGAGGAGACACCGCACTGATACCACATCAACTCTTTGCTTCGTTTCGTGATAGCCGTTTGTATATCACTATGCAGCTACATTTTGTTTTCAGAATAGCTTTTCCGAGTCCTTTCATTGATGCTATGGGGTCTTGTGCAGTCGTTGACTCTCTTCACTTCCGCTTTCCCACAGAAAGGGCATTTCAAGCTGAACAGCAGCCTGTACACAGAAAAAAAAGAAACAGAAAACAGAAACGTAATGACTCACAAACCCATATAGCGTGGGAAGGCCGGTGATGCAATGGCTCTCAGAGATTTGCAACGCAGGAGATAGATGTGTGCGTAACCACGAGTCGCTGTGGTTTCATAAATAGCTCGTAAAATTGGAACCAGCGTAATCACAATATTATGTGCAGGAAATAAACATAGCCTAGCTGGAGCAAAATACCGTAATAAATCAGATTAGTTTGGTGTTTAATTGTAAGACATGTCCTCAAGCGCGCAAATTACGTTACGTAGTCCTACTGTATTTCACTTCATAGGTATGTACCGTCTTACGTAAAAAAAAAAAAAAAACCGTGTTATGGATCTGGCTTGTTGCATAATCTCCATGTTTAAAACACATGTTGGAGACGCGAACATTCATCGTTATAGGTTATCCAAGCACTGTCTTGTGGCATTCTCTGTGGCAGACGCTGCTTGTCTGATCAAACCTCTTAGAAAACAAGCCAGAGAGAAATGAGATTCAATGAACATTATGCCAGTATTATGACAAGTAATACGAAGGTATGTGCCCGAGCAGAATAATATATGTATGTCTTAAATTACTTGTTCGTTCTAATTACAGGAATCAGACACCTGCAGGCTAAATCTTGTTACAAACTAAAAGACTGCTGCGTGGCAGAGAATGGATTGCCCGGGAACACTACAGATTACCTGTATAAAATAACACACACACACACACACACAAGCGGGCGCGTGCACGCATATATGTATTACATACATACATAAAATAGATATGTTAGTTAGCAAAATTGGCAGTTTTAGTCTCTTTGCCTTTCTTTTATTATTTTTTTTTCGAGTGTAGTTTGTGGGCGGGGGGGGGGGGGGATAAACGAAATGGTGGACCTACTATAATTGAGACACTTAACTGGTATGTGCCTTTGTTGTCGAAACTGAAAACTTCTTGCAGCAGGTATCGTATAGGATATTACTCGAAATAGAGCCAGTGAGGATCGCCTTGTCACCAGCAATAAAAGGGCAACATATAATGAGAAAATTTGTGTCGGGTCTGTCAGACTATAGAATTTGGATATCAAGCTTTAATGCTTTTACAACAAATTCTACCTGTCCTCAGGTAATCTGAAAGGAACAACTTCGGCTTAATTCGGCTACATGTAGTTAGCAGTATTGCATTGCATAAATGCACCAGGATATCTTATATATTTTTTTCAGCTCCTACAGATTCTCTTATCAAAGTAAGCAATCATAATTATACAGATACCTAATTATACATCATAAAGATGTCTTATATTTCTGCTCTTATCGTCGGCAAGGAAATGCAGACTCTAATTTTCAAATAGCAGTTACATACAAATTCAAATCTTCAAAGACCTCTTTCATACTTATTCCGATCTACACAAAGCAGTTATAGACTGATACTAACTCGACAAGAGCAAAACATAACAATAATAACCTGCCATGGAATGTTTAAAAAAAAACAGATCGTAGTTTCCTTTCCACAAACGGTCTACTTTTTCTGCCTGGGTTCCGTCCTTTCAGTGCCGGGGGAAAAAAACAACAAAAAAAGCTTCCACTAGAGTCCTACAGTCTTTTCATCTGACTGACTACAATGTTGTTTTTGACCCCCCAAAAAAAATAAAAATGTTGTGACACTTTTTTCATCTGGTCCAGAGTCAGCTCTGATTCTAATCCCAGGGTGGACTGCGAGCGGTTACTCTTAGCAGCCTGCGTTGTCGTGTAAATGTGTGTATGGAAGTGTGTCCGAAGGAGCTGGTCTCTATTACAGAGACTGTGCAGTAGCCCAACCTATCAGCCTCCGAGCCGCAGGACCTAGTCATCAGAAGACTATATCAATGTCTTTTTTGGAGTTGTTGAGTCAAATCATTCCAAGCGGCAGCTTCCAGGGAGGAACAACAGGTGCAAAGCTTCCACTCGAGAAAAAGCCGGTCCTATGCAGACCCTTCCTCAACAGGGCAAAACTCACCAAAGGAAAACCGAAGTGATCAAAAAGAACCTGAGGGGACCAGCAGTCCCTCATAAACGAGCGAGGGCCCGCTGTCCCCCCCCCCCCACTCGCCCCCCCAAAACAGACCTACTGGCACCCGTTTCCACCTCCTCCGATTACTCTGTAGTCCAGGCGACACGGGTGGGCAAGATAGGGACAAGCAGACGAGCCCTAGACACCTTGGCTGGAGGCGGCGACCTCCAACCGCGACCCCGCCGTAAGGTCCCACCACACCTGTTCCTGGCACCGCTTGTACGATACTCAAAAACATATTCCACCGGACCAAGGAAGATGCTCAGACAATCTAAGCGGCCGAGTCACTTAGGTGTATCAAAGGATACACATCCCTGGCTGAATTTATTCCACATTAAGTGGTCCCTTAAAGTGTGCGTTAAGCGCTGGATGGGGGGGGGGGGGGCACCTGGCTTTCCCTAATCCTCAGGGCCGAGGGATTTGGCCGCCCCCCTGTTCCCTGGACTTCGTCACGAAGGTCGGCCACCCCA
>JBCAUA010567379.1:0-16442 GCA_038406235.1 Peronia verruculata
GATTCAGACCTATATCACTCTAGAGATCTAGAAATCAACCCTGATGGAGCCTCGGGTGGAGTTACCCCCCCCCCCCCCAAAAAAAAAAGCGTGACATCACCAGATTTGTGGCTGATTAAAATGTCTACCTGCTATGATTTTGTTTTGCATGCTTTAAAAGGTTTTAACAGGGTTATACAATGTCGTTTTGTAAATCCGTAAACAACTTCGGGATTTTGAAATATGCCCACATAAAATGGCACGACTCAGATCTAGAGTAACATATCTATATTTTTGTGGATTTTATTGACGCCCCACAAAATGTTGTATAGGCGTTACACATTTGAGCTTAGCTCCATTATAGTAGGATATATATATTTAAAAAAAAAAAAAAACTAAACTAAACGAAACAAAAAACGAAGAAGAGAGAGAGAGAGAGAGAGAAAAAAAAAAACTGAATCTTAATATCGACAGCAAGAGTTTGTGTTTTCATTCAAGAAATATTGAATGTTATGGTTCAAATATATGTAATTTATTAAAACTGTAAATAACAATGTCATGATGCTGGCAGTTAAAGGGTTAAATTAGTGGGTCATAGGTATATCAAACACAGCGTGAGACTCTGTGGACAGAAGATGGCCCAGGGACTCATTAGTCCGCTATATCCTGTTTCACTGGCGATAGGGTCTTTTTACACGGCGTTGAGTAAAGAGTTTTCAAGGGCATACATGCTGTGGGAAAAACCAGTCAGAACAGGAAAATGAATGATCTGTCTTGAGTTCACAACGTTTCACAAAAGGCTGAGTCAGTCCGTCAGGCGTTTCATAAAGGGTTTTGATTGCACTCAGGTAAAGGAATTGCCTGATTAATACACAATATAACCATTGTAATAACACAATATAACATGTATACAAACATTATAGACTCAGTAAAGGTCCTGCCTGGTTGTTTTGAGCAAATAGATTAACATCAGTGTCAGCTACACGTTAATTGAAAATTGACCTGGGTTCAATATGCATGTATTTCATGCACATATTATAAACGTTAGAAACTGCCTCCCATTTTGAAGCCTTTTGAGGCTCATGGAAGATAAACCTTTTAATAGTGAGGGGTACTGAAAATTATTTTCTCAAAGAAAATTGTCCTCATGTTTTCTTTCTTCTCTCTGTCTCTCTCTCTCTCTCTCTCTCTCTTTCTGTCTTTCTGCGTCCCCATTCTCTCACTGTTCATCATCAGGCGTGTTTTTCTAGTATACATTATCTCCCTACGTCCTGTATTGTCGTGTTTGTCCTACGTAAGAAGATAATGGAGAATTAAAATGTTAAATTATCTGCAGTTGCTGTGTTCTTGCTGGAAACTTTTACAGTGGCGATCGAACATGTAGCAAGTACTTTCGAGAGAACTGTAAAGTTTGTCATAAGTTATGCCACTTGAAAAGAATCTTTGAACACAGTGATATATATATTTTAGTGATTATATATATATATATATATATATAATCGGAGAAACTTTGTTACAAATTCTGCATTGCACGGTAGATACATCTTCCCGCCTGAATGAGTTATGAAGCAATTTTTACTTATAACTAAAGAAAACAAAGCACCACGTACTCGTTGTAATTTTGATGTCCTCCACACAAACATATCTGCATGGCAGGCAGAATATTTAAAGTTGAAAGGTCACGAGGTTAGTGGATGATATGGTATCAGCAGTATACTTTTCAATTGGTAAGTTAGGAGATCGGCGTGGTAGCTATAACAAACGGGATATTAAATCAAGAAACGGAAAGAACGCGCACTTTTCAGGAAAATCACTGTGCGGGACCGAACCCCAAATTCAGATCAGGTCAGGTCATGCATGGGTCAATGACGGGGTCAGACAGTGAAGGGGTGACGGCGGTGGATGACACACGTCGGCTTTCTATTCTCTATGATTACCTATTTATAGACAGAGAAATTTTCACTGAGGCATGTCTGGATGTCTGAAAATAGAAATTGCAGTCATAAGACCCTGAGATTCGAAGACGCAATTTTGGAATTTTCTCTCAACATCCTATAGCCAAGCGCGTGACTTTATATTGGCCTGGAATATATTTTGCTCATCATCACGTGGGTTATTTCTCTGTCATGTTTAAGAATACATTTTTACCATATTCAACTCGGGTTTTTGCGCATTTTATTTAACCCATGGCCATGGATGGCGGGTTAGTTCTCTGTAGGGCAGCTCTCGTTTGAATGGGATATTCCTTCTTATCCGTACACCAGCATTACTGTCTGATTCTTAGAGCTCAAAAGGAGTGGCTTCGTATCTGCCTCATATTCTTAAGACTTTCTCAGTTAAAACTGAAAAAGTTAATGGGCGAAGCCATAGTTTAAGCGACGTAAAGACCGTAAAGTCCATTCAGCCGCACGAAGTGCTTCCACTTCCTTTTTTGATCTCGTTTACGTCATAAATTGCATAAACTCAACTGAAAACTGACTTTTAGTGCTGCAGTAAAATTTCCTCCATTTTTTTTTTTTTTTGCTTTCACAGTGTGTTATTTCACGGCTGACTGGCACATTTTGCAAGGTCTTTACACGTTTTCACACACATTGTTAGTCCCAATTGTGAATGTGAGGGGGGGGGGGGGGAGAAATGAATCCACTCCCAACAGTACATTCAATTCATATTCACTTCACATTAGTCTCTCAAACATGTGAATTGAAAATGTGAGGGAGGTGACTATAGAGTCCTCCGTTTGGACTTTTAGATCAGGGATTCTCAACCACTGGGTCGCGACCCCCTTGGGGATCGAAAAGCCTTGGTTTGGGGGATGGGGAAACGTATAGCCTTGTTAGAAGTAGCGTGGGATGAAATTAATTTTCAACTCATCAATTACATTTTTTTATGCTCTAACTTACATTTTAAATTTAGTTTGCTAATAGATCATTACAGGACTCGTGAATATTTTTTTTTTTTAATCAAATGTTTCTGTCTCACATTACAGAAAGTTAAATGTAAATTAAGTACTGACAGTAGGGGATCGAGTGGGTGTAAAGTCTTTAGATAAGGGTCACGGGTGCAAAAATGTTGAGAATCACTCCTTTAGATATAGGAGTAGTCTGTTAATAGTCAGATCGCGTGCACAGACAGACAGAGAGAGAAGGTGGGAGGGGGGAAATAGGGATGGTTTGTCACGCCAGTCACAGGGTCACGGGATGTTTTTGGCATCCACACCTTAATGGGAGATCACTGTGCTCAGTTCTAGTACTTCACTTTACCAGACAAAAGAGAGATAGAACAAATGGCAGAGGTGATATGATGATAAAAGGTTTTAATCTGACAATGTTATCAAACTGCTGGACACATCAAAGGCATTGTAGGGCAACCAAAGATAACATTACTTGAAATGAGATGTGTGATAAGAGATGTGATGAAAGTAGGATGAGATGAAGAAATGAAATGTGAGATGATGATGACATGGTAATAGGAGATTTGATCTGACAATGTCATCAAACTAGTGGACATCAAAACCACAGTTGATAATATAACAAGAAAATTGGATGAGATAAGATATGAGATATAATGGAAGTAGATGAGATCGTGAGCTCAGTCCTCTGTTGCCCTATCTCCATATTTCACATTTTTAGAAAGTTCATGAGTTGTGTTTAGCAACTGTTTGTGTACAGAGGAGGTAGGACAAAATAATTTTCAAAATATACCTGTTTGGGCAAGTTATAGGTGAAATGACTACAGTATATGGTAGATTTACTTTCCCTTCTTCACATGACATATATATCTCCAAATCGCCCAAAATGGAGATAGGACAACAAAGAACTGAGCTCGCGAGATATGAGTTGATTTCAGTGTACATAGTGTACAAGCAGTGTACAGAGGAATGAAATCACTTTTGCACCCTTTACTTGAATATACGCCATGAAAAATTCCAGAAAGATTATGATGCAAAGAGAATGTGATCTTCTTACTGTCATAATTTTATCTTTTTTTTTTTTTGTTGTTTTGTTTTGTTTTTTGGCGACCAGTCATTTCGAAGGACAAGATGTACAGTTTTTTTTTTTTTTTCCTCTTTGCACTGCTTGCTAAACACAATTTCTGTCTGCTAAAGGGAAGCAATATGGCTTGCCAAAATGATGTCCCCTTCCAAAAGTCCCTCTTTTTTTGGGGGGGGGGAGGGATAATCTGCGAGACGATCTCCCAGTTTGCAAGTACAGCACAGTGTGCTGTGAGATTTGGAATACCTGACTTCTGCAAATGTAATAGTTTTGCACCGTCGTGTAGTCGTGGTGGTGATGTTGTAACAGATAACCGTGAGGATGATGTTGTCATAACAACTGGGTCGACAATGTAACAATGAACATGTTGATGGTGTAACAATAATCGTGCTGATGATGTTTCCATAGCTGACCTGACACTGTAATAGTAAAGGTGTGGAACAGATAATGTCACAATACATTTGAGTATTAACCCTCCTCTCCTCTTACTTTTCCATCTCTGTCCTCTTTTTCCTTTTTCTTATATACATATGGAATATAGTGTTTGTGTGTGGGTGGGTGTGCACGAGTGTGTGTGTATGTTATGCATGCATGCGTGCTTGTATGTGCACATTTGCAATTAACCATTGTACAACTTCATTTTACTAGTGTCGAAAATAAATATTTTTTTTTTTACAAATGGTAACTAATCAACCCAGGTTTCACTTTATTCACCTGTTGCTGAGATCAGCGTTCTGCTGTCTTGCATTCCCTCTCATTGTTTTTGATTTTGTTTGTTTGTTTGTTTCATGTCCTTCTCATTCTTTCTGATTATTTTTGTTGTTTGTTTCATGTCCTTCTCATCGTTATTTAATTTTGTTGTTGTTGTTGTTTTTGTTGTTTGTTTCATGTCCTTCTCATTGTTTCTGATTTTTTGTTGTTTGTTTCATGTCCTTCTCATTGTTTCTGATTTTTTGTTGTTTGTTTCATGTCCTTCTCATTGTTATTTATTTATGTTGTTGTTGTTGTTTTTGTTGTTTGTTTCATGTCCTTCTCATTGTTTCTGATTTGTTGTTGTTTGTTTCATGTCCTTCTCATTGTTTCTGATTTTTTGATGTTTGTTTCATGTCCTTCTCATTGTTATTTATTTTTGTTGTTGTTGTTGTTTTTGTCATTTGTTTCATGTACTTCTCATAGTTTCTGATTTTTGGTTGTTTTTTTTTTCATGTCCTTCTTATTGTTTCTGATTTTTTTGTTGTTGTTTGTTTCATGGCCTTTTCATTGTTTCTGATTATTTGTTGTCGTTTCATGTCCTTCTCATTGTTTTTGATTTTTTTTTTTTTGTCATTTTTTTCATGACCCTCTCATTGTTTCTGACTTTTTTTCTTGTTTGTTTCATGTCCTCTCCAGGCCCGGGGGGATCTGGTGGCAGTCAAGGTATTCCACGACCGCATCCAGCAGACTGCTGATGATCTACGGGAGACAGAGCTGTTGAAGAGTCTGAGGCATGACAATGTCATCAAACTGCTCAATATCGAAACCACAGTAAGACAAACAAAGATAACATCGTGAAAACTCAAATGAGATAACATGAAAGTAGATGAGATGAGATGCGAGATTGTAATGATATGATGATAAAAGATGTGACCTAACAAGGTTCTCAAACTTCTGAACATTGAAACCACTGTAAAACAACTAAAGATTACATGACGAGAAATGAGATGAGATAAGATACGAAATGCTATGAAAGTAGATGAGATGAACAAATGAGATGTGAGATGTGACAATGTCATCAAATTGCTCGACAAATCAGTCACAGTAAGATAAAATAATACTAACTATAAAAATAAATAAAACAAAAATAACCTAGTCTGAAATGAGATGAGATAAGATATGAGATGTGATGAAAGTAGGATGAGATTAAGAAATGAGATGATAATGATGGTAATAAGTGGTGAGGTCTGACAGTGTCATCAAACTAGTGAACATGCTGATGAGATAAGATATGAGATATAATGAAAGTAGATGAGATGTGAGTTAGTAAGACGGTAAAAGATCTGATCTGACAATGTCATCACACTGGTGGACATTGAAATCATAGTAAGACAACCAGTTGAAACCACAGTAAGACAGCCAAAAATAGCGTAACACAAAATCAAATGAGATAAGATGCGAGATGTGATGAAAGTTAGATGAGTTGAAGAACTGAGAAGTGATGATAAAAGGATTGATCTGACAAGGTCATCAAACTGCCGTACATTGAAACCCACAGGAAGACAAAACAAAAGATAATACAGCATGAAATTAGATGAGAAAAGATACCACTTGTGATGATAGTAGATGAGATGATGAAATGAGATGTGAGATAATATGACGAAAATAGATTTCATCTGACAATGTCATCAAACTGCAGGACACCATCATAAGACAACAAAGATAATGTAGCAAGAAAATTGGATGAGATAAGATATGAAATGAGATGATTTAGCAAGAAAATTGGATGAGATAAGATATGAGATGAGATGATTTAGCAAGAAAATTGGATGAGATAAGATATGAGATAAGATGAAAAGAGATGGGATGTAAGATAATATGATGATAAAAGATTTGCTAAAAGTATCATCAGACTAGTGACATCAAAACCACAGTAAGACAACCAAAGATACAACAGCAAGAAATCAGATGAGATAAGATAATGAGATAAGATGAAAGTGGATGAAATGAGAAGTGAATTGATATAATATGTTGATTTGACATATCAGTTAACTGATAGGCATGATTTGATGATGATTGAAAGTAAGAGATCAGATGTGGTGAGATGATGACATGAGATGTGGCACAATGAGATATGAGGTAGTATGATGATATGAATTGAGATTATGATCTGATGGAGTGAACTGAGATCTGATTTATGAGTATCTAATATGAGATGAGAATCAGATGTAAGTTGGTGTGATATGGGATGATTTGATCGAGAAGTGACATCAGATCCGATCAGATTGAGATGTGATGAGATTTGATTTTGGAAAACACAGTGAGATTTGAAACAGGATGAGATGTGGTGGATGATGACTCAAGATTATGAGTTTAGGTGAGACAATATATAAAAGAGATGGCAATGAAATATGTGTTGAGGTAAAGACATTTGAAATTAAAATAAGTCAAGATGAACGGAAAATTCTGCCAGGGAATTAGGTTAGACAGGAGATGAGATTCTGATGATGTGAATTCAACATTTGTAATCCATTTTCTTCGCGGTGGGAATCGTTATAGATCGACTCTACTGTCTGTCCTCCACTTATATGATATCAGTAGTTCTTTTACCGTATGAGATTTAGAATTCTCTAAACAACCCGTCCTCCTTCCCTTAACATTTTATTTTTTCCAGTTGAAGCCTTTGAATAGTTTGAAGGCAGAGTGTCTTTTAGTCTTCCTATCCCCTTTTTCCCTTCTGTGTGCTAATGCTTTGTGTTGATTGGTACTGTCAGTTACAGGACTGAGAGGATAGTGTTGTCATGACCATCATGGCCGAGAGAATAGACATCTGCCCCACGGTCAAAAACTTAAGTCACAGGTTTGAAATTTAAATCCTGCCAGGGAATGGGAACGTTTTGAAGATCCGAACTGTATGTTTCCTAGTGACCCATAGGTCCCCCGACTTATTTGGCAGGAAAGCTCAATGTCTGTCTTTTTGGGATAAGGGGGGAATATGCTGTGTGGATGTTATGCATGTTAAAGAACCCCTGGCAGTTAAAATATGGGATGAAGAGTTATCAGAGATGTTGTTCCATGGTCAGAATGTCCAAATTCAGATATTTATCCACAAACATTCTTCTTACTAGAACTGGCCTATTTTCTTAGGATTGACAGGATATGTACACAGTACAACAAGTTACATCTCTTTATGTCATTTGTTGCAGACTCAGACCAAGAGGAAGGTTCTGATCATGGAATACTGTGAGGGAGGATCAGTACATCATATGCTGGATCAACCTATCAACTTCTATGGGCTTTCCGAGGAAGAATTTCTGCTGGTTTTGTCACACGTTTGTAAGTTCATGATACATAGCTAGGCCTTTAGAATTAGAAAATAAATATAAATACAGTTGTGCATAAGATGGTCTATTGATATGATCTTATAATTTATGTCATGCATACGTCTTACACCCAGGGCAGGGTCAATGAGTCAGAAGTTGTGCTGGGCAATTGCAAGTTACAGCCGTTTTGGACTGTTTTCCGACTCGGATACATTTTTTTTTTTTTCAAATAACGAAAATGTAATCTTTTCACCCTGAGACAAAAAAGTTGCCATCTGAGTCAGGAAATTGTTAAAAACGACTGAAACTTGAAATTGCCTGGTACAACTTCCGACTCCTTTCTTCAGGGTTCAAGTTGTATGTTTTTTTTTTAATCTGGTCGTTTGTTCATTCATTCAGTTATTTTTTCACACATTCAGCTAGTTATTCACTCTTTCGACTTTTATATCTATGTACTCATTTGTTTATGAAGTCATTCATGAATTCTTGAGCTTCTGTAATGGCCTTGTCTACTTCTGTACTTGTTTAAGTAGTTGGCTAGCCTGTAGGATATAGTTTGTTGATTGTCTGCATTGCTTTACCTCTGTCCACTCTCATGAGAGTTATTAGTTTATCCATTCATTTATATATTTACTGTTAATTTTGTCCAACATCTTGAAATATATGTATGTATTTTTTTTTTTCAAAGGATGAAAATAAGATCAATATCAGCTGTTCTATGTCTCTAGCTTCCATCAATGAGCCTATCAAATTCTTATGCAGCTAACCTGTGCATCTAGGATATGAAGGTTGCATCTGTCAGAAAGATTGGAGATGCTTTGTCTGACACTGATTCTAACTGAGAACTCTTTCTTTTTCCCATTTTTCTATCACTTCCAGCCAGTGGCATGAAATACCTGAGAGAAAAGAATGTCATACACCGGGATGTCAAGCCAGGAAATATCATGAGGCAAGTTAGCATTGTGGACTAAGTCGACGTTGAAAAATCCAGGGATAAAAAAATTAAACGGCAGAAATGTAACTCTTTTGGGATGTAGGATGAAATAAGACATGGGATAATACCTGTTTGGAAAATTTAAATAGGTCAAGATGAGATATAAGGTGAGAAATCAGATGAAATTTGAGTTCTTGGTATTGAGTAGATGTAGTCGTGACTTATAAGTGGCAATCAGGTGGTGGATGTGGACGAGACTCACACAATAGCGGAGAAATGAAAACAAGAGTCCTCCAAGTTGAATAATAACACAGAATTTAATCCAGATAATCGACTATATTACACAGTGTATACAATAAAGTACAGGCACATAATAGGCATAGGGCAGCTACTGTCTAACACTTGTGCATATCGCACTTGATGAACCTTAGTATGTTTGCACTCTACACACCACTCTCTCTCTTACTGACTGGGCTCTGTATTTATACACACATCAGCCATCAAGAAGCTTCCTTCTAGTTCTTTCTCGGCACGACTGGTGTGTCACGTGATATAGCAAACACACATGCAATGTCAGCCTAGAGCCTCTCGATCCTTCGAGGCCAGTACACACAACCTTTTGACCCTGCACTATAAATAGCTACATGAATCATGCGACCTTGGACTACAACCGCTACATCTAGTTAGTGCACATATACCACATGAATCGTTAAATTGTGAATCTCGAAGTGGTGAGAGGCTGTGCCACATGGGAGCTGAAATTACATTATAAACAAGTCCATAAAACAATGTGTCTTTTTATTCAAGTTGTATTTTTTTGTTAATCAGTCTATCTTCATGCTCTGTTTAACATTCTTAAATTGCACAAAAACAGCTTATCTTATATTGGTTCAGAAAGATTCACAATAGGTGATACACTAGTGCAAGTTGTTTAACAATGTGAACAAAAGAGATGGTGGCTTTGACACATGTTAGCTCACAATGGTTGTGCAAATGGAGCATTCACCACCCATCAGGTGATCACTCTGAAATTTGCAAATAGGTTAATGGAGATAGTTTGCGATGGGATATGTGATAAGACAATATGAGATGTGGGATGAAATGGATGGATTGATTGCACTCGTAGAAAAACACATCTTGGCTTTGTCAGGAGGAGATTGATATGGAGCTCACATTTAGGAAACTCCAGGGATAGGCCAAAGAATACTTGGAGAGGTAAGGTTGAGCTGACATGAAAAGTGAACAAAGCGTGATAGACTTGCTGTGAAATCAAAGTGAAAGCACAATACGGAGGAGCTTGGAAATAGTCTGTAGAGAATCCATTCTCTGCCAGTGGTTAAAAGATAGCTAATGATGAAAAATGAACAGTGTGAATGATATTATAAGGAGGAAGATAGAAATGTCAGCTACAGCATAAAAATCCCACATTCTCTCATTTTGCTCTGAAGATAATAACCAAAAACAATGGAAATAAAGATTCTTCCCTCAAGTAGTCTCAAAAAGAAACTGATGAAAGATTTACCCGCCATGCATTTGCTACATTGTTTTATGTTCCCCAGATCTATCACCATAGATGGCTTCAGTATCTATAAGCTAACAGACTTTGGGGCAGCCAGAAATCTAGATGAGAATGAGAGCTTTCAGTCACTCTATGGGACAGAAGAGTACCTGGTAAAAAATAGTGTATATATTTCTTAGAAAAACTTAGATTTCTGATGACATGCTACTGAGGGATAGGCCAAAATTGAATTGAGCCATTATGCTGACCATATGGAAACCCTATAAATCCTAAATATAGAAAGAATCAAAATTGGCTAGGTAAGAGTGAAAACAGAAAGGTTGTTTTGGCCTAACTCATTCAGTGACATGGGCAGGTTTTTTTTAGTTTTTTTTTTTTTACTATTGTCTCACAAAACTACAATAAGGTGAGAAAGGTTAAAATGTTGGCAACATGATGCTTTTTCCCTTAGCCATTTTGCCTTTAAACTTTCTTTCTTTTGAGTAGGGAAATGGGTTGGGAGTGAAGGAGCTCAGACATTTCAGGACGTCAATATTGTGCACACATTGCCACTATATGTTTGAGTTTGTCTATGGCCAAGATCACTCCATGATGGCTCAAATCAGTCTCAGCTGTTTCCAAAAAAAAAAAAATGGATACTTACAATATTTTACCCCAGAGGAGGCTTACAATATTCATGAAGTTTGTTTGGCAGACTGACATTAAAGTATTCAGTTAATTAAAATGAAATATTAAGTATAAAATTATATGACATGTTTAGTGATGAGTGTGGCACAAAAAATGACTTGCTGATTACGATTGTGGAAAACCCTGATGACATGTAGCCTTGAGATCTTAACTATTAGTAACTTATTTTGAAACCTCTCTTGAAGCCAAGAAAATCTTGGAAAATCTACCACTTTAGTTTGCCCAGTTAATTTAACTCCTTCACATCATGGAATATTCTTCATTGTCATGAGTAAGAGTTCAAGCTTAACTGTTAGAAACCACTCCTTTTCCATTTGTAAGCATGTCAAGTTAGCTGTTGTACAGTTGTTGTTGTTTTTTTCCAGTGGCAAATGTTTTCAGGATAAATGATCTATTTTGCTGAGCAAATATTTAAAGATCCAATGATATTTAATTTATTTTAAGTAATAAATGTTTCCAGATATACTCTCTTATTATACTGCTTTGAGTAGCAACTGTTTTATGAGAAATTATTAAACTAAATACTGCACTTTTTCTGTGAACTGCAGATTTATTATTCAATACTCTTGACTTTTTAAACACAAGTTATATTTTCCATTTTAATGATAAGTATTTCTAGAAAGAGTGTTTAATGCTCTGCCTTCGTCAGGATGAATTATTATCAGGAAAACCATTGTGATTATAAATGTGTATAAAATTTAAAACAGTATGCTAAAGCTGATTTTCATACCTCTTGATTTGAAAGTTTAGCCAGTCTTTATCTTCGTCTCCTTCATTTCCAACATTGGGACATTGAGGAGTCGGAGTGAGCTGCTCATTATAGTACAAGAATGAACGATTACATTGTGCTGTGCTGCACCCAATTTTGAGACCTCTGGATCAGAAAGAGTAGCCTTTTGTTATATTGCGTGTTTTTTTTGTTTTTTTTTGTATTTGTTTCATAATCAGCATCCTGGAGTCTATGAGCGAGCAGTACTGAGACTGCCCACTGCACAATCGTTTGATGCTCGAGTTGATCTCTGGTCTCTTGGGGTTACTTTCTACCACACAGCCACAGGACAGCTGCCTTTTCAGCCCTACGGAGGTCGCAGCAACAGGCAAACCATGTAAGATAATTAAATAGTAATAATTAAAAAACAGCAAGAACAACAAAATGATGTTGCTGAAGATAATCATTATATTTTCAGCAATTTTGGCTTATTTCTTGATACATCCTGTTTGGTCGTTTAAATATGCTGAAATAATGAATTGGTTACAGTTGACAATCTGACTCTTCAAATTCAAGATGTTTTTCTATGAAATGATGATGATAATGACTATCTTGAAGAGTTTTTATAATGCTCAATACAATGAATATAGTGCTCCAAGACTTTCTACCAAGACTTTTTCATGAAATATATATGAAGAAATCATTTTAAAAAATACAGAGAATGTTTTGCTCACATTTGCCAGATTTAGAGTTACACTACAGAAATTATGGAGACCTTATGAGTAAAAGTTTTGAAATAAAATTCTTCTGAGTCACACACTGAACTGGAGGTTTTTACTCTCCCGGGGATGATTTCATAGTTAGGGGACACAACTTTGAAAAAAGCCTGTTCAAGTTTTTGTCTATTCTGGATTTTAGAAACTTGAACTGAAATTTGTAGAAAGGTGATGTGGGACAAATTGGTCTTTAGGTCATCTGTCATCTGTGGGGCTCTGTGATGTTGTGTTGTCCACTACAGTCAGTGATACAGATAGAGTTATCTTCCTACATTTATTCTGATCTTTGCTACCCTTACTGACCTCATGGATTCTCGCTGCACCAGAGGGAATCTGATGATCTTGAGGAACATTGAAGAACGAGAACAAAACTGTTAAGTCTGTCAGATTTGGTGCCTGTCAAAGCAAGTGCTATAAGGAAACTCTTTTTTTTTTCACACTTTTGAGTTTGCAGGAAACTAAATCATTTGAATATGGGACACCTGAAGATAAACATGCTAAAGGGAACTTATCAGCAAGTCATCTAGGGCTCACAAAAAGCCATGGATTGTTTTTTTTTTTTAAGTGCATCAGCATGATTAGGGGTACCTCATGGGAGATCTGAGTAATGTATGTTTAGATGCACTGTTAACGTACTGTTTAAAGAAATGGTCTTGTACCTGTTATAAAGTTGCAAACATACATGGGAATTCTCTTAGTTAATGACATTATTCTCCTCTCAGCATTGTCAACTGTTAAGGTGTCACTGAAATTGTAACCAGCTTCCTCCACATCTTCCAGTTTTCAGCCAGTTTCAGGATGTCACAGAGTGTTAAGACCATCCACTCCACTCTTGGACGTCCCCATCTCTCTGTCATTGCCTGTCGTTCTGTCTTTGTCATTTCCCAGTGCCTGGCAGGAGATGTGTTACACTTCTTATCATCTCAATTTCCTTCTCTCAGACTGCCATCAGGAGATTGACCTCATTAGTACTGCCATATATAGGGTGTTGGTACTTTGAGGGAGTTCCCCTCCTTTCAGACTGCTTTGTTCATTGCTTGATATTAAATTTACTTCCTGTGATGAGAAGGAAGGGCATTGCATCAATGATTTCGTTGAACTAAAATTGGACTTAATCTTAGCAACGATTTTCTATCCGCTTTGTGGGTCAGACTCATTTAATCGGGAAGTAAAGTGGGATTTTCATAGAGGTTTATTTTGCTTTGTTTTTCTTCTATTTCAAGAAATTAAAGAAAGCATTTTTTTTTTTTTTCTTTTACTGTTGACTCTGAATTTTATCAAATTTAAACATGGGCATGAATTTGAGCTAGTGTGGAAGATTGTCATCAGTAAACTACACTTCTCTCTATGTTTTGTTATGCCATACAAGAAAGGGATGCCTTCTGTACTGTAAGATCGGGATTCTTTAACTGTGTTCAAACTGTTTGCTGTTGTTTTTGTTATTTAATTTTTGTTTTGTTAGCAGTCCTTGTTTATTCATTTATTTGTTCATTTTTAATACATTTCTATTTTTCAATAAACCTGTACTGATTACGCATTACGCAGTATGTAGGTTATGTTCTTAAGACATTTGCTGCATGAGCAGTAGGGAGAGTTTTTATTATTAAGACATTGTCTTATGTTGACAGATAACAAAAAAAAAAATTACATATTATTTTTTTAAAATCTAATAAACAATAAGCAAATGGTGCTCCTGTGTCCTTGGGATTTATTTTGTAAAGACTGCTACTTAGTGGGATTGATACTACTGAGTCAACAATAATGTATGTGGCCTTGTCTTAGTCAGTTTTTTGGCTCGCTCAGTATGATTGTGTTGATTGGTAATTTTTGCTCTAGAGCTCACAAGATAGTGTGCATGAAAGATCTGCTCTTATGTTCTGTGCCAAAATGAATTAAATTGGTTGAGTCAGGTGATACCAGAATGATTAATGTTGACTAAATAGAGGAAGTTGATTATATGCCGAGTGAATCACATTGCAGCTGTAAACAGCTGCTGCTGAGTATATCATTGCTGATTGTTGTATACTCAAGTTACGGAAAAGTAATGCTCGGCCCATATTTTGAATTTCCCCACCGAATTTACCATTACACTTCCCTGTAAGCTGAGCAACTTTGGCACAGAAAATTTCTATAAATAAAAAATAATCTCAGTATCAAATATCTCATCTGAGCAAGGTGGTATAATCATTTCTGAATACTACTCATGAATTAATGCAAAGCTGAAGTTGTGAAACTTGAATTTAGATCAAAGTAGGTAGGTGAAGTGGTGTATTTTATTTGGGAACATTTGTTGGCATTCTGTCAACCTCAACTAGGTAAGACAGTAGAATCATTGCATCAGCATTGCTCTTACATCAGTTTAGAATGACAAAGCCTGCCTGAGTTCAGGTTCAATGTAGAAGTCAACGGGCTGGTCTCCTCAAGGGTTTGTTCATCCTATACTGTGTTTACATTCCCCTTTATACATATGATATAATAAGAAAAACAAAATGGGCTTTATATTGTCCCTAGGCTCTACATCATTTCTGAAATTAATAAATGTCTCTCTGTTAGTCAAACTAACTGTATGTTGATTTTCCCACCAAACTAAAAATGAGACTCAACACAAAAAAATTAGGTGCTTGTCAAACTAAGGCAACTGGAAAAATCACGTTTTTCAACAGCGAATGAATTTTTAACGCAATTTATTTTTCTTCACAGAATCCATTATCATTTAAGAATGCATTTCAGCTTTGAATTTGGGGAATTAGATGGAAATAAAAGCCCAAAAGTTGTAATTTAGAGGTATGGTCTAATAAGGATTAATAAGGATTAAATGATCAGCCATTTTCTCACTAAATTCAGCTGCAGCAGTAGGTCACCCCCATTGTCTTTAATTGCCAATTTCTCAAATTCTGCTTAAAGGTAGAACAAAAATGTTTTCACACAGAGAAAGGCAGATGAATAATCCTCACAATAATCCTCAATAATTCCATATGCTCAAAATTTGACAATTGTCTGATTTCATCGTGTGGCATCTCAATTGGTAATTTATACACTTTCTTTTGATGATAAAGGTTTTGGGCCAGAGATATTGCAAATTGATGATAGGGGGGGTGACCTCTGAGCATGAGCTAACATCAGGAGAAAAATCAGCAACTAACGACAAACAGTTTGGAACATAAATCTAAATATTCACATCACATCAACCTGTTATATTGCATCCATGCACGCAATCTGTAAGACCAGGATCTTGTCAGAGTAGGATCATGTTTTACTTGCTGTTCTTCCAGCATTGTGGTTTGTCTATCTGTCTGTCTTCAGGTTTGACATTATCACCCAGAAGGAGAGCGGTGTCATCTCAGGCATTCAGACTTTTGACAAAGGGCCCATTCAGTGGAAACGAGATCTCCCAGAAACTTCCCCCCTCTCAAGGTAAACTAATCCAGCTCTTAATGGTTTATGAGGGGAATTTGAGACCAAGAACCCTTCTCTGCTTTGAGTAAGAATTTGTGTTAAATGACAAAAATAATAATAGTAATAACAAAAATAATGTCATTTGTACAGGAGGGGTGCAAAAATATGTATTCAGTTATGAAAAAAAAGAAAACACATACAATGCGCATTGTATTTGTTACACAAATAGATCGGTATTGTATTTATTACACAAATAGATCAGTATTGCATAATATATATGTAGAAGCATTATAATAGTTATGATAAATGCATTATTATGGCTAAATATAAAAAATGAGGCTAACTGATTTAATGTGCTGCCAATTTTAATGACTTACAACATGGGTATGATACCTGCTGTATACCTTTGCATCACCCCTACACACACACAATCT
>JBCAUA010567490.1:0-16440 GCA_038406235.1 Peronia verruculata
AAGGATTTGAGCGCCTAACAGGCTGCCGCCTTGTATGCTTCCCAGGAAGTTGAGAATGTTTTCGAGTGTCTTCTATAGGTCTGTTGGGGTAATAATATATTGTAAAGCGCTTAGAGCCTGTAATTACAGGGATAGGCGCTATATGAATACTCTCTATTATTATTATTATTGTTATTATTATTATTGTCTTCCCTTTTTTCAGGTTGGACAGATTGGCGTATTCAGCTGCGGTCCCCCAGCCATGACCCGTAACATTCAGACAGCATGCACGGAGGAGAATGCATTCCGAGGACCATCTCTCATTCATCACTATGAAAACTTTTAATTTACAAATAGAGACTTTTGCTCAGTGAATTTTTTTTCTGTGAGCATGAATATTATTGTTTCTTAACACTGATGATTTCTTGTCCCCAATAACTTCTTCTTTTGTTCACTTCTTGGAGACAAATGTTCATGATTGTTGCCCTTATTATTAATCATTATTCACTTTCCATCACATATTGTCAGTGATGACTTAGTAAGGTAAATGAAATATTTTTTAAAAAATTCATGTTTCATCTTTTTTTTTTTTTTTTTAAATCATTATTATTGTCATCCTTATTTAAAGTAAAAAATCAGAATTCCACATTTTCCCCACAGGTACTTGAATCTTGATAACTTATTGTGAAAATAACTTTAGTTTTCCAATTTTTATTTTATGAAATGTGTGTAAAGCTAATAACTGATATTATCAGAGCAAATAAATGTATACCCTTACACAACACATGTACATTGATCCTGACCATTTATATGATAATCTCATGAGCTATGCGTTAGTAGCAAAGGCAGGAAATTTCCCTTCATTTGTCAAATCAACACAGGAGAGATGGGAAACCATCATATTTCATTATTTCAGATCTGTTTCTTTCTATGCCAGAAGAAGAATTAGAGTAGACAACTATTCAGCATCAGCATTGCCTTTTTCTTGGTTTTACTATGACTGCATTTGTATGAGAATTGTCAGTATTTTTAAAATTTTTTTTTTATGAATTGTTTTTATTTACAGTAATTGTATGTCGGCAAATAACAATGTCATAAGAACAAAATATTGACATGAATTTAAAACAAAAAAAAAGTCCCGGATATATTGAAATAATAATAATATGAGAAAACATCATATATCCAATGAAATAGAGAACACAAGATTTTGGAAGAAACCCAGTGAACAAGTACGTCAGGCATTTTCCTGTGTCATTAAATCGTTAATACTATTCATTACTATTATTATAATTTTTTATTTTATGGGCATCTAAGTTCAAAAGGCTATGACTCTGTCACCCAAAGTGAAGACTTTTTTAGTCATCAATTTCCCTTCTAGGGTAACAGGCTCATGCCAGAAAGTGAGGCAAACTTATGGCGGAGCCAAGGCCAAGGTTTTGGGTCAGTAGGATTTCCCGGGATTTTGGTGAACTCCATTTCAATGTTGCCATTGGTACATGCACTTTTTTTAAATTAAACTCATGAACAATTTTTTTCTGAAAACACTTTTTCACATGATTAAGTGTCTCTTCTAGGGAGCATTTTATATTTCTTCAGAGCCTTTACATAGAATTGCATGACGATTATGTGTAAAGCACCATGACCATGACACTTTTTATTTGTATTTATCATTTTTATTTTTACAATTTTTCTTTATTTGCCAAATTCAGCTGCTGAATCAGTGGTAAAGGTTATCTTGTCATTTTATCACAAATTTGCACATCGCAATTGTATAATGTTTGTTATTACAAGAGACAGAGAATTTGTCACAAATTACTCTGATCAGTGAAATATGAACAAGTTACAGTTTTTCTTGGCTTTCAGTAAACATAGAGCTAAACTTGAATTACCATTGTACTTCGGATTTCTTTTATCCGTGGACAGAATAAACTTGATTGATTCATCTGGATATGTAAGATGCGACGCGATGAAATCTGGCTCATGTCAAATTTTTAGCATGGAGTTATTGGTATCACTGTGAAGATTATTCCTTTCCCTTTCTATGTGTGAAAATGTTAGAAATCGAGATATTGGAAATTAAAGACGATTAGGGGAGGTGACCTGTTGCTGCAGCTGAATTTAGGGAAAAAAAAATGGCCAATTAATCCTTAGTAATATGTATAAGGTTATGCCACTATGTTACAATTTTTGGGCTTTTATTCAATCTGTTTAAAAAAATTCAACTCTGAAATGCATTTTTAGATTGATATAGCAGGGCTTTGTGAAGAAAAAGAAAATGAATTAAAAATTCATTCACTGTTGAAAAACATGATTTCTCCAGTGGATTCAGTTTGACAAGCGCCTAATTTCATTGTGTCGTGTCTCATATATTGCTTAAATACACAGATACATTTAGACTAGTGTGTTATGTCAAGTTATGTTCCCTAATTAATAAAAGATTGTTTCTTACTCAAATAGGTAAAGAACTTTTACCATATGCATTCCAGAAAAAAAGAAATGTGAATTGTAGGTAGCCCTGGAGACCTATTATCAGAGGAGAGATCCTACTATAAGTTCTTTATTTGTTCAGTTGTTAAATCACTTTTGTAATTGTCACCAGTATTTTATGTTTTGCATACATTTATGCTATCTTAGTAAGTTGTAAACATACCTTATGAATTTTTTTGTTTTTGTTTTTGCTTTTTTTTTTTTGTGTTAAATTTATGGAAAACAATGACAGATGTTTGGATAATAATACTAAAGTATAAATCTGAATGTTCCCTGAATTACATTGCATACTAGAGTATTACAATAATAAGCAAGGAAAAGGAATGAATGATACTCCTCCAATAATTGACTGAAACTGTCTGAAACCTCTATCACATATGAATATTTTTGTCCTTTGTACCTGACCGACTTGCAGAATAGCAAACATCAATTAATTTTGTCCTAGCCTATTTAATTTGCGGAATGATGATCATTACCAAGACATGGATCATGCAATAAAAGTGTTTTGGATTCATATGTATGCAAATGATTAACATTGGTATTTCTCACAGGATGCACAGATTAATTATGAATTTAAACAATGCCATCTTATATGCTTTGTCAATGTAACTGTTTTTCTCTTAATTTTGTAATAATCAACTTTTCATTTAAATTAGTAATATGTGTTCTACATGATATATAATCTTTTGCTAGGCTTCATATTAATTTGCAGTTCAGTTTTATATTGTATAAACTTTATTCTTCACCATTTTTGCATCTTGCCTGATATTACATTAGCTTAAAATTATGCTCTTGTGATAATCATTCCATTTAGCACCATATTTTTACCATGAGGACAATCTTGTGGGAACAAGAGGGATATCAAATACTTGTGTGTTTTTTTCTTTTCTATTCTATAGATAATTTTAGAAATCATGGCTGTGACTGTAATTTTTTGGAGCCAGTTTGAAATTATTCTAAGTGGTGTGGTCATTTCGGACAGAAATGTAATGTCAAAAGAAATAACTATGGTATGAGAAGGTCTATAAAAATTACTAGCGTCAAAGAGGATCATTTTTGTTCATCTCTGTATTTGATGTCATGATACCGCATTTAAGAGACTGGGTCCACATGAATGTGCATAATATCATGGCTGAATATGCTTTTATTACTGAAAGTGTAAATGAAGTACATGTATGAACATGTGAACTGATTAGATGTGGTATTTTGCTCAATTAATATCCATAGGCTTTTGAACTCAATAAATTTTATCAGTTTTTGTAATTATTGTCAAAATATAAGTTGCTTCAGATAATCAAACAATTATGTGCGTTGTGTTCATTCCTTTTACTTTTCTGAAGAATGTGATGGATGCATGGCTATTAGCCATTCGAACTTGAGACACTGTCAGTGTTATAACTGTGTACAACATAAACAGCCTTGCCCGAAGATGATCACAATCAATGTGCACTTAATTATCCCAACACGCAGTTCATGGTAAAAATGATTGCAGTCATAACAAACGTTTTTTTTTTCTATCCATATATTTTAGTACATAGAAGCGCGACATGCCCAACTGGTCATTTTTCTGTGAAGTTTGTTTTTGAATTACGAGTCTGATATTAGAATTCTAGAGGGCTCTAAGAGATGATATTGGATGCAGATTCCAAATGACACATAGCTCTGAAACCATAAGTAAAAATATGATTTCCTAAGGTATGATCTTGGAGGAACTATTTCTCTACTGATTTAGTCAGATACATATAAAGGGATCTTTCTTGTGATAATATCGCCACACGGAAATACTATTGCCATAAGTAAAAAAATGCAACTTTTCAAGAGAAAGAAGAAACTTAATAACTCTGGGTTTTTTTTCTTCTTTTTTGTTCTAATTATGAGCAGGACCTCATGATCTTTTTATCTGAAGAAATTTATGCTTTTTATCCATAAAATTTTATTTATAACATAAATATAGGACATATCGCAATGTATCACTGAAACCTTGGAAATAACATAACTGCATGTTGAGTTACAGCGTCAGTATCAGTGTCTATCGTGAATTTGGTTCATTTATTTATTAAGGTAAGTCGACTTGCAACAATAATATACAGAACACAAATGACAGAAGTGTCTGTCTGGTGTCACTGTAAGTCCAGTTACAATGTCAACATTGAAGCATGTCATGTTATTTCTGCAATACACAAGCTGTGAGTCGACATAGATCAGAAGTTTTTCAAAACAGATTACGAGAGTAGAAAAACACATAGGATAACTTAAGTTCCAACAGTATTATTTCAAGATTTGTACACGATGTTTATTTACCTAGGGTTTTTTGTTTTTTTAAAAAATAATATCTCATAAATGGATAAAAAACCGATTACGAGATTTTGTCACATGATGCACCAGCCCCATCCTTACTCGGGGATATCTCAAAATTGCAAAAATCAGACTTACGGCAGTAGTGTTTCTGAGCGGTGATATGTACAATTTGAAGTTTACACAGAGTTCTTACTAGAATAAATCCAGCTTTTGTGAATCCGTTTTCTGTAAGGTGATCATAATATGCAGCTATCAAACAGTATCCAGTCTTATTCATTTGTTTCACGTAAAGTGACACATCTATAGTTTTCTCACAGCCTTTTCTGACAAGTATTAACTCTCTTACATTCAGACAAAAACACAGTGTGAAATAAGAAAGTAATTGGATTTTTATTTATTACATAAGTTCATCTCTCTTTATTACCTTCTTCAAATGACATATTATCATGTATTTTATCTATTTGTGCATCTACTTCAGATGTTTGTCTAGTTTGCTCTTCTTCAATCTGTATTTTTCTTTTGATGTAAATCCAATGACAGATTTCAGAGATGACCAACTTCGCAAGCTAGTAAATGACCCATTCCTTTTCCTTGAAATGTCCTTTGGGGATAAATGATGATCATCTGGAAAAGCATAGAGAATTATTTCATCCTGCACAAGAAACTAGTACTCATTACAGACATGTATGTTAAAACAATGCTCATAATATCAATATTGCCTTAGTTAATGTTACAGTCAGACAGTGAAATCTTTTTGTGAAATCCCTGACTGACACAATAACTTCATAAGAATGTTATCTCTGTCCGAGGTCTGTGTGTACATCCCTGAAATCTTTAAGTGATTACATAACTTTATAAAGTCTTAATTACCTTACTGCTGATATGCATCTATAGTGAATTGGTAGTCCAGGTTGTAACAGGGGTAATCTAGGTGACCTCAGTAGGCAATCCTGTGATGATGACTGAGCATATCAGTTGAGTTTATTGCTTTGTTTGTATAACAAACTGCTTCAGCCATTAAGTCTAAAAATTAGGAATTTTGATGGTCGGTGGACTCGGCCCTTATTATGATAGTAGCACAGCTTTTTCTTTCATACTGTGATTCTTACATATTGGGCATTTTGCTCATTTTGGTGCAACAGGATACTTGGGAATTTTCCCAAGCTATCTTAAGATCTAATGCTTCTGGATGGTTATTAAAATACTCAGCTTTCACTTGCCATATACAGTGGCAGTGTTCTCACTGATCAACAGTAATCAGTTTAAGCATTTCACTGTTAACAACAGCACAAGATAGTCCAGTAAGTGGTCTCTCATGTGCTAATAGATGTATTTCATATGCCCAGACTCAGCTCACCACCAATCAGCTTCTTTATCCCTTTGATCTCGATGCACTGACTAGTGAGCAGTGTTTCGCATCTTTATGCTGCTATGCAGTGTTTTTTTATAGATGCTGCAAACGGATGATTGGCAGATGACCAGCTGATGAGAGCCCAGAATTGTCTACTTGCTTATAAAACATTACTGACATTTGATGACCGTCATTGTTTCTGAACATGGGAAAGTAGACGATGGGTGCTGGTTGGCTCGCTCACAGTGGGCAGTACTGAGTGCAGGTTAGTAATGGTCAAGACTGACCTTATTGCTGATGCTTAGCATAGGGCAGCAAAATTAGCGTAGCAGTAAAGTGGTCAATACACAAAACTTCAAAATGTAGTAAAGAACTCACTTATTGAAATGTTATCTGTGTTTGGCTTGTGACAAGAGGACCTTATATCTGTGGGCAATAATTTGTCCTGGATGCAAATTATTGCTGATTATGATATTACCCAGTGTGATACACATTATTTTAATATACTTTTCAATTGTTTTTTCTTTGTCATTTGGTTTGACTCAGACAAAATGAAAAGTGTACTACATCCCTTTTTTTTTTCTTTAAATCATAAGTAAATCCATGATATCATGTATAAATCCATCATCCAAATTTTTTTTAACTCATAAAATCCCTGAAGATTTTAGGAACAACATCTGCATGAAACTGCTCATCAATATGAAATTCTCATGAGATGTCTAGAATGTTTAACAACTTAATATAGTTCCTACTTTCATGCAAAGAAGCTTTTACTTTATTCACAAAGATTCTTTGCTTTCAGACTAAAATGTATGATTGATTAACAAAAGCTGCTGTGTTTCTGGGGTGATAGTAAATATTAAAACAAAAGTATAGTGTTCTTGTGTTTCATCAAACCAATTATTTATCTTGCACCCAGGGCAACTGAGTCGCAAGTCGCACCAGGTGAGTTCAAGTCACAGTTGTTTTTTACCGTTTTTCACTATTTTCCGACTATGATACCAAAATATTTCTTTTTTTTTTTTTTCAGATTATAAAAAGGTGAAATTGATGTTTTGTGAGAAAAACATTTAGTATCTTAGTTGGAAAGTAGTTAGAAACAACCAAAAACAGCCGTATATCTTCGTTGCCTGGGGCGACTTCCGACTCATTTGCCCTGGCCGCCAGACATTTATTCATTGTCAGCTCAGATGATAATTTGAACCATCACAAACATCTGTCACTCAGAATAATGAACATACTCTAAAATTCCATTTTGCCTATCAAGTGGTAGAAAAATATCAACCTTAATAGTACATAGTCATATTATAGTAAAACTATATCACACAATATAATTCATATAAAAAATGATACCCAGTTTTAGATGAAAGAGCTTTATATGCTTTGTATATTATATTCACTGATGATAATTTTCCGCCAATTAGCGGAAATCCTCTTTTGGGCTGTTTTTCTTACATGTTTTGAGTTTACGAAAAATGTTCCTCTTTTTTGACAATATTCTGTTATCATCACTGTATATTATTGCAGCTACATATAGGGCCTATATTCTCTCATTATACAAACAAACAAGACCAAGCAAATGCTTTTTTATTATACTGAAAATAATATTCTTCATGAAGATGTGAAGGGTCAAAAACAAGGACTGTAATTAATTTCCATACCTTGCTGAAAGATTTTCATCCATTTCAGCATTCTTGACTCTGTGTGAAAAAAAAAAAAAAGAGTTGGTATTATGTTACTTCAACCAGAAAATCTCATGCAAGTTCTTAGCACATGTAATATCCGAATATCTAGGGTGTACATGAAGTTACTGTGCAGTTACTGAGTGTAGGGCTCCACCCTGTTAGAAGTTATGACAGTCTGGTCATTATTTCCATGCAAGCACAACGATAGTTCTCAGTTCGTTCAGATGAGTTTCCTCAGAGACAGTTCCTTCCAAGAATTCTATTTCATAAGAGTTATTATTAGTATGCCTATTTCACATAGTTGTTTTCAGCCTAACTGAAACTGTGTGTTTCTTTTACTTTACAGATGCCCAGTATAAAGACATAGTTGTGTATCTCTGAGGAATATGAGACATTGTACAGAGAAATATAACTGCTTTGAATTGTAAGGAGAGAAAGAAAAAAAAAAGCATTCATTACAATCCCGTGATCAACCTAGACACATCTAGACACATATGGCTCAGGTATTTAACAATTACAAGATCTGAAGCCTATGTTATGAATCTGATATGTTCATGAAGGTACATTGCGTTTATGAAAAAAAAACTACTGATACTTAAGATACAGCAAAATTTACCACTATTTCTTCAAGAGGATACAAAAGTCGCATGACAGCACTCATCATTGGGATGCATGAGTAATGTTTTAGTTGATGTGATGACTCAAAAACCAATTACAACTATCAGAGCCTAATACAGTATGAACTACATCAAGTCCAATATGCTTTTTCTGGCCTTTCATTTAATCCCACTCAAGGTAAGGTTCAACTGGCAAACATAATTCATGGTGTGACATACTGTATCATGATGTTAATTAATTGATTAGTTTGGTCTAAACACTGACAATAATCGAGCAATTTTAGTGACATAAACATAAAATTAGTTAAATAATGGACAAAATAAAGTGTTTTTATGGAGGGTGATAATCCAGAATGTGACCCAACAGTTCTGTCAAGATATCTCAAATAGTTCTATAAGTAGACTGCTGAAATTTGGCATGTTTAGAGACAATCATGCAAAGATGATTATGTGCCTCTGTCTTTGTGATCTGAGATTTACGTTTGTTGGTAGGTCCATTTGAGTAAAACCGAATCAAGAATCCAGTTTTAATAGGGGTAAGTTTACTGAAACTGTCATAAAGCAAAATATATGTGAAACATTTGATTTTCCAAAGGTACAGATTTCTTGAATTAACCTGTGGAATAAATGGTCAAACAGTTTTTGAGATATATCGACCAAGTATATCTGAATGCCAAAGCAGCTAATTCTGCCATATGGATCCTACCTTAAGCTCAGAATAGCCATAAAAAGAAAAACATGTATCAAAGAAACATCTGTGATATCTATTTGAGACCTTTACCCATTGTCAAAGGGCCATTCCAAATCATAATCTATAATTGCTTAATACAAAATTATTTCACAAAAGATCATGAGAGTAGAATCAGTCCAAATTAGGCATTTTATCAGTGTGGATACACAGATAGGTTACTTCAGTTTCCATTTGTATATCTTTGCAGTTAGCTTTCATCCTCAGTAGCTTAGTTACTGATTAGGCCAAAAGTTGTTAAGAACACGCAATGGTAGAGGATGTTTAGTTATGTGGCAGAAATAGACAAAAGAGATTGTAGTGTTTTGATATCTCATCCCTTGCAAACCTTTCCTCTAACTGAAGATTTAATTGCACTTGTCAAGACTAGAATGAAAAATGCCACCATTTGATATCTACCTTAGGACCACTTTTTTTTTGTGTGTGTGTGTGTGCGTGCGTGCGTGCGTGCATGCGTGCGTGTGTGTGTGTGTGTGTGTGTGAGAGAGAAAGAGAGTGAGTGTGTGTGTGTGTGTGCATGCGTGCGTGCGTGCATGTGTGTGTGTTTCTTCTTTCTTTGTGAAATTTTTGCATCCATTTTTTTTTTTTTTTGGGCACCATTTCTTGTCGTGGACAATCCAGGCTCTGTTGATGAGCTCTGCATGTATTATAGAGTCCAGATGTTTGAAGTGACAGATTCATAGTCCCCTTCTTCCCCACTGTAGGCTAGACTTAAAATTTCATAGAAATGATACATATTTATGATTGGTAGAGATTATGGATTAAGAAAGGATACACAAAGTATTTTGTGACAATTTTGTATTATTTAGAGATGTGAAAACATTTAAGGAGCCATTGATTGTGGGACAGAACCATACACAGTTAAGGTATGTAAATCTCAAAGCACTAAAGTGATACCTGCCACAATGACTGGTTGTAACACTGTGCAGCATAGAAAAGCTTGAGGTGATCCTTGCATATCACTATCATTACTAAGCATGTGGTATACCTTGTTTGTGCCTGAGCATTTTTTGTTTTACCTTTCAAGGCGTTAATTTTAGAAGCAGCCCAGGTTCATTGCGAAAAAGAGAGATCAGATTTAAATTATGACTTACTTCTACTTTGCAGTACTGGACAGCTCGTAATTTCCTGACAATGAGGGCTCATCTTCGTGGGTGCAATTTCCATAGTATTTGCCACACAACTGTCTATTTCATTTGGCACACAATTGTTGGGTGCTAAATGTGAAGAATCTTCCTCTAAACTGCTTATGGTGTTAAGAGTGGCATTACTAGCCACACTGATCTCATCTTCGTCTTGATTCTCTTCCATTTGGTCCTGTATTTCATCCTGAACTATTCCTCTAGACACAGCACTGGCTTTGCAAGATGTATCATGCTGACTTTTCTCATTGGATCCAGTAAAAGCACCCACAATTGAGTTAATAAGGGAAGAAATGTGAGAAGCACTAGGTTTGATGACATTGTTCTCCTCAGAGCTTTGTCTAGACAGACTTTGCAACCTGTTGTTATTCAGGGCAAATCCATCAAAATTCCCATGTTTTACTTTCAGCTTTGGACATGGCAATAAAAGTTCTCCGTTGTGCTGAACCAAGTATTTTGGACGTGTAGAGCCAATGCTTACATCTGAATCTTCACTGCTTGATAACTTGCTTGGATGCAAAACATGTCCTGGATTTCTCTTACAGCTCCAAGTAGGGCATGGGGTTTTACTCCTCGGCACAGGCTCCATCTGAGGTATCTGTAGCTCTACTGTGTATGAAGCACTTCTGTCTATCCCTCCTTCAGGATTATCGCTTACATTCTTGGTTTTAGGTAACTGTGAATTCATTATATTTTTACATTTTACTGGATAATATGATCTACCCTGTGTAGCTTGATGGTTCTGTTGTTTCTTATTTACATTGCATGTCTTTGTATCAGTTACCTCATACCCTGCCTTTTCTTGCATTGCTGGGGATGAGCACGTTTTTGAATAATCTTTTGATCGTAAGTTAGATTCTGCCTTGTTGACCTTGAATGTACCTTTCCCTTTTTTCTGTAGTGGTGCGTTATTGAGTTTTGGCTCAGTCAAACTATGCATACACAGTGACTTCTTCCCATTAGAAATGTTTACAGTGGTGCTAGAAAAATTACGTGAAGGACTATCTCCTGTTTGGTGGTTGGAACTTTGAACACATCCATAAGTGTCCAGAGTGAATGTTTGATTGCTGAGTTTGCCACGGTTTTCTGAGAAAGTGTGATGATTGAAAGAGCCACTGAAACTTTTCCGCATGGGTCTAAGTCTACTTTTGCAGCTGCTGTGTTGAAAGTGCTTTTCATTGCTGACATCATCTTGACCATCAGTGCGATGTGGCAATTTTGTGTCAATTGGAAGAGCACATTTACAGAATACCTTTTTCTGACGTTTAGTATCACTCTCCAGACTGCATTTCTTGCCAAGAAGATCCCAGTCAAACCTCTGAAAGAAGTCATGGAGACATAGTAATAAATAATTTGACACTCTATACAAATACTTTAGAAAAAGAAATATCTGAGCATAAGCAATAAGTTAACACTTCCAGATGGATCCAGATTAATATTTTATTCTCAGGTATTTATTACAACAGAGAATGTGCAACAAAATATTTACAGATCATTATCTTGGAAAATCTTAATGCGTTTAGTAATTATATCCCGCTGAAAATATATTTTCAATATACATACTACAAGAGGGTATTTAGCATGTTCCTCAGAGAATTTCTCAGTGATATTCTCATTAACTGTTAGCATGATATCCACATTAAAACTTCTCTGGGACATACATACAAACTGCAATAGAATGTGACAATGAAACAATATGACTTTCAAAAATCACTT
Organism: Peronia verruculata; assembly: GCA_038406235.1. Taxonomy (NCBI): domain Eukaryota; kingdom Metazoa; phylum Mollusca; class Gastropoda; order Systellommatophora; family Onchidiidae; genus Peronia; species Peronia verruculata. Next base: position 12,024 of record JBCAUA010567490.1, read on the forward strand.
AGTGTAATTTCTTGCCTGTCCAAATTTGTCCTATAACAGCTACAGTCTTCCTGACACAAAAGCAGTTTTCTTACCATATTGTTGTAAACTGTCTATACCATATTTATGTGGATTCCATCTCATATTTTCATTATGCAAGAATATCATATCATCTAATACATTTAAACTGATTTATTCAAACACATTAAATGTGCTCAAAACTTGGCCTACCTTTTCAATACACACATCTCCAGCTTTGTTTGCAGTGCATTGTCATATTCGTTCTGTATCACCAATACATGTAAACTTATTAATAGTGAAAAAATCAATACCTTTAGGCAAGTGCTATATCCATCTTTCCAGCTCTTGTCAATGAATTCATTGATGACAAACCGATGCTGATTTTTGCCATCAGTGTCGATACTTAGAAAGCCACTGACTGAGATGAAATCTTCATGCTTAACATGATTATTGCAACAGGTGCGTATGCTATCAACCAGTGCCAAAAGTAGATGATCTGATGATGAAGTATCCATATCACTGAAAAAAAAAAAAAAGAAAAGAAATAGATAAATAAATGAATATAGGGGAAATAACCAGTGAAATGTTTCAGAAAGAGAGATAAAAACTGTAAACCATGGTACATTGTACTAAGCTTTCCAAAGCGTAGAGTTGGATGTCTTGGTGTTACTGTTGAATCAATGAAAATAGTGCTTTACTCTTTGAGTTTGAGTGCCTTAAATTTTGTGGCTCCAACTTGCCGTCTCTTTTGACTGAAAATCAGTGATCCTTATCAGTTATTGAAGATGAAAGATCCATACCGACTCCAAGATTTTATGATTATGCAGGGAGAGGACTGCAAAAGCCAAATCTAAATTTTGGAAATGATCCTCAATATCTTTACAATAGTGATTCCAGCACTGAAATGACTAAGATTTATTTTCTTGAATGGCATTGGACAATGAATAAATTCAAGAGCTGCTTAAAGCGACAGACAACAGTATGTCATAAAAGAGTTAAACATATTTTATTTTTACATCACAAATATGGCAGAATGTTGATATCTGCTGTTTTTCCACAAATTATTTCACCTTGTTTTTAAATTTGCAGTGCCTGACAAAATGAAGCTCTTGCTCACCTGAGTTTGTGTCAACAATATAAGTGGAACATGTACATGTATAACTTAGTTTTCTGTTCAGAAATTTATCCCAACGCACTTGACAGATCAGATCTAGTTTTCATTTACACACTGGGTTTTTTAGATTCCATGAGATGGTAATTTTTTACAAATGGTAAAAAGTTCCCACTCTTGAATGTGCTCTCATTTTCTTGGCAAAATTGTCATTTCATCAAGGGCTTACAAATATCACATGTGTTTACAGCATTAAGGTCTTTAAAAACTGCAAGTAGTGAGACAGTTGTTAACAAAAAAATTGTCATTCCATCAAAGGGCTTACAAATATCACATGTGTTTACAGTATTAAGGTCTTTGAAGACTGCAACTAGTGAGACAGTTGTTAACAGAAAATTGTCATTCCATCAAAGGGCTTACAAATATCACATGCGTTTACAGCATTAAGGTCTTTGAAGACTGCAACTAGTGAGACAGTTGTTAACAAAAACTAAAAAAAAAAAAAAGAGTAAAAAAAAACAACAACTACGCCCTGCTGAGAAGATAGCTCTCACATATGGAGATCCAGGTTGTGTCAGTGCAAAGATCTCCTTTGATGCTTCTTTTTGGGGTTATCACCTTGTTGATTCTGTGGTCTTTTGTTTTCTTCTAGTGCTCTGCAATAAACCATTTTCATTCAAATTCTTCAAGAGTGAAACTGTGATAACATAAATTTTTAATTCTATAGAAAATGCCTGGACTGGATCAAATCTCAGTTTAAGCACTTTGCTGAGGATAGGCTTTAAAATATACAGAGAAGACAGATGGCAAAGAGTTAAGGCATGAGATGGAAAAATGGTAACTGATACCAACATGTGTAAAAATAAAGATGTATCGCTGGTCATTTCACAGAGATAAGTTTTATAAATACGTCGGTCTGCTTTCTTTCTTTCATTCATTATTCTTTCTTTTTTTCTTTTTTCTCTCTTTCTTTCTGTTTTTTTTTTTTTTTTAACAACTCCCTATCCTCTAAATATTATTTTCAATATTGACATGTGTAATCTTATCAATAGTGTAATACCATCATACCTTTCCACATATAAAGTACACAACCTTTTTGTTCACTTGATATATTTTTATCTTTTTATTCAACCATTCACACTTCTGTTCTCTATCAAGCTCATCCTTTTGATTTTTTTTATTTCATACTTTTTTATTCATCTCTATATTCATTCAAATTCAAGTATGTAGGCCTACATTGCCCAATGACAATAGTTTATTCAGTGTCAAGCTAACCATTAGGTCTACAGTTTTCAATTTAGCTCACATGACGTTAATATGTCTTTCAGCCTCCTGATGGGGGTTATCTCGAGGCTCACATGACGCATAAAATCAAATAGAATCTGAAAGAGGTCCACTTTATGGCATTACAATATAATCTGCATTCATTGAAAGATACTTTGTCACTAGATCTAGATCTATGTGGTAGAAATGGAATACATGCTAAAACTATGATATAATTTTCGTTTTTCTTTAAAATTATGGCTGAAATCAGTAGACTGCTGAAGCTGTCTAGACAAGCCAATGATTATTTCTAGAAGAAAACTAAGGAAATACAGTTTATCTAACAACAACAACAACAAAATATCCATAACTGTCTATTTTAGAAACAAACAATTTTTTTTTCTTCAGAGGATAGAAATAGCCCTTAGGCGGATTTTAATGAATGTAATCAAAGGACAGATTATTTCTTCAAACTCAGTCTTACAAAATCTTCCCACATTTTTGTCGGCCATATTTTACAATTCTCAGAATTTACCCACCCATCCTTATTTTTTTTGTGTGTGTGTGTGTATGGGGGGGGCATATTTTATATGTTTATGACATAAGAACAATGGGTTGCATCATTTTGTCTGTATTTGGCTCCCTTTTACAGTCATTCCCTTTCATGTCAGACTTTAATTTCTACTCTTATAAGCATTGCTAAATAAGAGTTGTTGCTCCATAGGCCTATGTACTATATATGTGTAAACTATAGAAAACTAGGAATCCGGCAAAACACGTTAATAAGATCTCAAATCCTAATTATGGAATATAACAGACAGTATTTAAAAGGAACGTTGTGATAGACAATCATGATGAAGCACTATTCCAAACAAAGAAAGACAGCCTGTTAAGGTGTTTCCACTTACTGCATTGTAAATTTGTTTTTGATGAACAGTTAGCCGCAATAATGAAAGTTCCTGAGGTTCCTGTGTGTGTGTGTGTGTGTGTCTGTTGTGTGTATCAGTGTGTGCGCGTGAATGTGTATTGTGGGTGTGTTCGTGTGTGTGAGTGAGTGTGTGTATACATGTATGTGAGCACGCCCGCACGTATGTGTGTGTATAGCTTTTTCACATGTATTAGTATTATTATAGTCCGTTTAATTTAAGCTTATACAAATAAAATCAAAAGTGAAACTATCATACCATTATTAGACTTCGATTCTATCTGACCTTGAGAATAAGTAATCAGCTGATAGCTTTTCAGTGGAAGACCACCATCAGTTTGAAACTGCCCTAGCGTTTCTATAATTCCGCCGGAAATCTCATTTATTGCCCTGGAATTCTGAGAAGCGACGTTCTGGCTGTCAGGCTATGAATAGGTCTAAATAGGCTTACTGTGGAGCGGAAGTGTAGAGAAGGTGAACTGTGGATGAGTTTGTGTAATCAAATGTTTGCAGTGTTGAGCAAAAGGACCAAATACTAGCGGATTTGTCTGTTTTCCTTTGTGAGATAATTCTTCTAACATTTCGTAATTCGGTGACTTCTCAGCAATTACAAATTTTTAATCATATTCAATTGCCTTTTTTTTTTTTTTCCCAAGCTTCTTTCAATGACAAAATGTTCAAAGCGTCCGCCTTTAACAATAAAACTAATTGAAATTGAATAAATTGTTCTCTTTACAAACTCTCCAGAGCTCAAATGTGACACTTCTTTATCTATTTGTTTGCTTTTTGGGGTAAACGATACGTATTTGAGCAGAATTCCCGTAAATAAAGGTCGGTGTGCAACACACTGGCGCGCGCGAACCACTACACTGTTGTTATTCTTCAGTCTCGTAAAAATAGAGATGTTTATTTGACATTCAGGTGGTACTATTTAAAATGAAATATATAGGCCTATTAAACAAAAGCCACGCTGAGTCACATTAATATGACGATCACATAGCACAATAGTTTTTTTTTTTTTTTTGACCACGGTTGTGGACAGCTGAGATAATCACCGCTACAGGAGGTTGAAAAGCTTATAAAAACCATAACCATAACATAACCACGTAGAGAATAAT
>JBCAUA010567599.1:0-16440 GCA_038406235.1 Peronia verruculata
ATAGATAGATAGATAGATAGATAGATAGATAGATAGATAGATAGATAGATAGATAGATAGATAGATAAACAGATAGACAAACAGATAGATAGATAGATATCCACAAAAGGGAAAGGGGGGAGGGTTTCTAGATCGGCTTTTACTTTATGTTCAATATATGGCCCGACTACTTAAGTCTAAAAGCGGCATAAGACGTACACTTTTATGGCATACTGTCTATATTTAGAAAGGTAAAGTTATTCCCCTGTGAAGTAATTAATGAATGAGTGTTTGCCTAGATCTATCCCTTGACGTTTCTGTTATTAGGCCTAAATTAGAGAAAGGGGACACTGATTGCCTTGATTCAGATCAATGATTCTGAACGATTGCAGCAACTTGCACAAATAAACAAAAAAAGACAGCAAATAATAACTCAGGTTTTCATCCGACGGTGATTATGCTGTTCTGGTCTTGCGGAACTAAAATCTTGTCTTTTGTATGTCTAAATTTATTTAATATCTCACCCTCACGATACTAAGAAATATTATTATTTATCGATACCAAGATGGCAACTTTGTAACACACAGACAACACATACAATAGACACACAAACAACATCCCTCCCCCATAACACACACACACACACACACACACACACACACACAAACACAACATTGTTACTATTTTGATAAAACTTCATAATTTCAAAATTTTCTGTTCTGGGCCAATCTGTAGCACATAAAGCAATACATATGCCAATGGAACAACAGAGTTGAACAATTATTTTAAAGTCTACTTTATCGATAAAATAAAATTTCTTTACTATTACCAAGATACAAAGCCGGTCCAGTTTTTTTTTTTTTTTTTGTCTCTCCTGAAAAGTTCTGGTCACGAAAGTTATAAACTTTTATCAGATAAGACATGTAAGTTTCCTTACTCTTCTTTTGTTATGTTAATAAAAACTCTTAAAACCGCAGATAGAACTGTATTTTATTGGTTACTGACTTTATTGAGTAAAGCTGTTTAAAAAAAAAAAAAAAATAACCCAGAGAAATAGATTTTGTTTAAGGCTTACATTTATGACAATTGGCAAATTGCAAGATCTATGCCATGGTCAAACGAGTTTAAATCTTTACCTCAATATTTGCAGAATTTATAGGAGCACAAAATTATGTTAAAAAATAACAATTTGTATGCCTAAGTTGTATGTGCTCGCCTTCATGTTTACATACAAAAACAAATCTTCGGGAAGGTTTCTAGGACTATTACGAGTGCACGCACCGAGAGGAAATAAGAATGCCCTAACACTTGCAGGCAGTCTCCTTGTATTCCCTCACTGGCAACCGCTTTCGCTACATTCGTTTTTCTTTGTTGAGATTTGTCGAAATGTCAAGCACACTTTGTTTTAAGTTCCTGTCTTTCTTTTAAGATAAACTAACACCAGCAAACATGACTCCATTGTTTATCACGTGACTGATGTTGTCGTAAACATATCAGAGTAATGTTTGGCTTTTGGCAAACTGAGCCAGCCACTCCTCCCCCCGCCCCTTGCCTGGTCCTTTTCTTCATCATAAACTACACGCACACAGACGCACACTCACACAGCACACAGTGATACCCGTACTCACTGCCAACACATACAGGCACACAGAGCATACACACACAGTAATGTGTGCAGGTTAAAAACATGGGCAAAGTTCAACTGTCGGAAGTTTGGCTAATTTTTATAACAAAATGTCTGATATTAATTGGTTTTAAGAAAAGGCACACTTTGAAGTAAATCGTTTATCCTAGTTCCAGCGATAAATTAAGAATAATTTGTTATTGTTACCACAAAGAACTCAAAGATATGACGTAAAAACAGACAAAACAGACAGACAAACAGACAGACAGACAGAAAGACAGACAGAAAGAAAGACGTACAAACAGATAGACAGGGAAAGAGAGCGACACACACACGTGCACAAAGAGAGAGAGAGAGAGAGAGAGAGTGTGTGAGAGAAAGCTAGTGGAATATACTTGTAGAGCAAAAATCAATTTCATCCTGACACTTGCTCGCAGAAATCGAGACTCATAACAGGGTGAAGAAATCTGTGACTTGCCTGCAGGAGGTTGAAAGACGTCACAAGAACGTTTTCGAACATGACTTCACAATGTAGACAACGCTGTGAGAAAAATAACCCCTACTGAAATACCTTTCTTTTTTATGTTCCTCTTCCGGCACGTCCAGACAAAACTGTTTTAGAAGATAAAACTCGTTTCGTGTCCTAAATTCTCTTTTCATCTGTCACAATTTGTAGAAATAATCATAATTCCCCGCTCATCATGCCCATGCAATACTGTTTTAGGGTGGGGGTTGAGGTAGAGGATTTAAAAGTTTTCTTTATATTGAAGCTCGTTTCTCTCCATTCATGATCATATGAAGAAAAAATCATAATTTCTCTAGCTCTCGACACGCACAGATAAAGTTGGTTTAGGGAAAAAATTGAAAACCTTTCACTCTCTAAAGGGTTATTTCCTGTTGCAATGAAGAAATAATCTCAACTTCGCTCTCCGCATGTCCGGCCAGACAAAACCGTTTTAGGGGAAATGTTCTGTTGAACCCTTTTCGACTATTAGAAGGCTTTATGTACTATTGATCATAATATAAAGAAATAATCATCATACCAGGTTCGGCATGCTTAGATAAAACTGTTTTACGGGGAAATATTCCAAAATGTTTCGTTTTCTAAAATGTCATTTCTTTTCATGGCTCATGATAAGGACGGAATAAATCACAAATCTTCTGTCGATATTACCAAACAAAACTGCTTTGGGAAAACCATTGAAAGTCTTTTATTTTCTAAGAAGTCGTTAATTTTAAGAGGCCACGATATGCAGGTATAATCGATTAGTGCCCAGGGTTTCAGACCCCCAAAAAATAAGCCAGCTGTCATTCATAAAACTGCTTAGATACATGCATTTTATCTAATTTGTTCATTTCTTTGCTTTTTCTGTTAGTTTTCCGATTTTCTTTCTGTTGACATAATAAAAATGTGCGTAAGATTTTTATTAGTGAAAAGCATTGATTAAGTCCGCCGGCAAATGCATTCTCTGACATTTCAGCAAGAGTCTGCTTTTTTTTTTTTTTTGTAACCGCTTTTTGCAGTTTCAGAAATATTACCGGTTTATGTCTTGCGTGTAGTCTATGGTTCTACGTGTATTTATGTATTTATGCGTCTGTAACTTGTTTACGTTTCTATGGAGGAATAAACGCGTATCTGCGTCTATTCGGTTTACACTGGAATTCTACGTCTGGCATTAAGACCTTATTTCTAGGAAATAAATAGGTCTTGCGGTGTTAAAATAAAGTCTCAAACCCTTGCTGTAGTTCCGTCCTTGTATTTGCCTACAAACCGTTGGTTTCGCCTTTTGTACCTTACATGGGCCCTCTACTACAAGCTCATGGTCGAGGAGCCTTTTCTTGACCATTAGTTTCAATAAAGAAGCGTTAGCACTATAGCAGTTTCATCTGATATACATAGGGTTAATGTTTTTGTTTTTGCAGCGATGAAAACCAGGACCCATGCTAGACTAGACTCGGTAAGGAAAAGTTATTTATATATACAAGTTCACGACCGTTGATTTACCTGAAGTAGGACGTCCCGGCTGGCCCCGACTGTTGTTGTGGTGACGTCACGATACAAGATGGCGACCCCGAGCTGGAAGAACTGTCGGTTGATGCGAGACTTAAAGTTCTCTGTCTGTCTGATGATCCTTGACCTGTGGAAATGTTGTATACAACCTGTTAACGTTGCCCAGTTATGTACGAACAGTTTACCTCTACTCTATAACATTTCTTATTCTTAACATAGTCTATACTATATACAAAGGACTCATATGTTTTTAAATTATTATGCTTATATTTTAAAAGTTTAAGGTCAGTCTTAGTTTTAGATTAAGTTTATGTGCTCATCCTAATTTCAACTCAACATTTAATAAATATCTTGTTAATCTCAAGGTCCAATTTAGGTTAATTAATATCATTTGGGTAAATCTTGGTCATGAAATAAAGTCAAATTAGTATGTCAAACACTGTTTAAGATGAGCACCATTACTGCTGTGCTGTCGTTTCAAATCCTAACCATAAGCTTCACTAGATCGTCCTTTGCCAGTTGACATTGAGAATCAGCATTAAACTTTTATCCAATGTCTTTCCATTCCCCATATCTTTTTTTTTTTTTCTTTCTTTCTTTCTTTTTAGCGTTTTTTTTTCTCTCTCCATCTCTTTCTCTGACTCTTCTGTCCAGTAGCTCCCTCCTTTCCTTCTCCTCCCTCTCTGTCTTTTCATATCCTCACATCTCCAAGTTATGATGAGATACAGTCTGGACATCATCCTCTCTTCTCTCACTCTGTCTCTCTCTCTCTCTCTCTCTCTCTCTATTTCTACCGCGTTTTTATATCTCTTTATGCATCACATGTAAGGGTCCGGGGTATATAAATAGGTTCTTTGTCCCCACCTGCAGGCGGTGAAAGCCCGCTATCGGCGGGATGTCTCCCAAGGAATACCATCCTCGACATTCTTCGAGGGACATCTCTTCTCTCTACTTTCTTCTATCTTGCTTTCTTTCCTCTCTTCTCTCTTCTTCTTGACCTGTAAACGTACCTTACCGTGTTTGGCACAATATAGCCGTGGTCGTGCTGATGTGCTGTTAAATCCCAACACAAACAAACAAATTAATGATATCTATCTCCTTTCAATTGTCTTTTCTCATTTTTCTCTTCCCTCACTCTCTCGCCCCACTACTCTCTCTTTCTCTCTCAATCTATCCATTCTCTCTCGTCCTTTATACTCTACTTCTCTCTCACTTTCTTTCTCTCTTCTCTTCCCCCCCCCCCCTTTCTGGCCCTCTCTTTTTCTCTCTCACCTCCCCCAGTTATGATGGAGTGCAGACTGGATTTTCTCCGCTCGTCTAGAGGCACAGCACTGCCTGATGACATGAGGGAGTTGACGCTGGTCTTCCTGACAATATCTCCAGCGTTGATCACTCCCTTGGCAGTGGTCGTGAACGATCTGTCGGGCATAGAACACAGAATATTGAAACGCTCTAGATTCAATTATGATGTATAAGACAATAAGACGTTCTCATCACCTCGGGAAACTCTTCAACTTGGGTCAATCCCTATAAAGCCCTATAGCCAAAGGGGAACTTATGATTTTTTTAAATGTAGAAATAATATAGAGATGTATAGATAGGTAAGTAGAGAGATAAATAGGGTAGACAGACAGACATGCAGGCAGAAAGGCAAACAGACAGGAAAAAATAAAGAAAAGTGAAATGTTATGGATATAGGCCAGTCTGATGTAATGACTTGAACTTTAAAAGATGATTTATCAGTACAGTTTTCCAATTGCTTTACTATGTATGTAAGCCAGTTCTGTACATCTATGGTCACACACACAGACGACACACAGAGGAGAGAGGGGAAAGAGACAGAGAGAAGTGTTACCAAAAAATCATTTCAACAGAATGCTTATAATGAAACTGAAACAAGTTTCAAATCCTAAACCTGCAACAGTTTATGCATGACCTTCACAATCACCAGGTGCAAACCTAGCCAGCATCATAGATGTTCTGTGGTTCGACCTGGGAGCTGCAAAAAAACTGTAATCTATACCACTTCCTGTTTAGTACACATGTAACAGTCTCGATATCATAACCAACAGTAATGGTTTACAACACCTGGTGACGTCAGTGCAAAGCGATATTGCGGAAGTAGTCTATACCAGAATGCCAATAAATTAGTCAGCAAAAAAGACGTCGTAACCAAGAATCATAATGGCCATCTCAAGCCAGCACTTCCTGGTACAGCAGAAAAAATGTCAGATCAAGTTAACTCCTGATCGCCTTAAGAAACAAATCATAATGTCCTTTTCTTCAACAAGGGTTTGTTTTGCGTGATTAAAGGTTCCCCTGGTGAGAGCAGAGTACGTTAGGAGAAAGCTAGGAGAAGACAGGACATCTGGCTAATGAAGCGGTAATGACTCCAGAGACCATTCATTCAGTCCAGCAAAACTTCCCTTTGCTGGAGCTGGACAATCGCTGAAGTGGCCATGCTGAAAATGCTAATGTTCGATTTCTTTATATTTTCTGCACTTTGTATTTTTGTTTTGGTCTGTCATAAATACGGACCGGAAATCTGTAATACTTGACTTCAGAGGTTGGTAACTCCTACATTGTCCCTATTAAATCGGTCCCATTATATTTTATACCTCCTAACATTTCCAGGTAAAATGCTGGGCGAAAGGGTTTGTTTATTGTGTGTGTGTGTGTGTGTATGTGTGTGCGTGCGTGCGTGCGTTTTCTGAAAAGTTGAGATTCTTTAAGTTAAATCAGTCACAGATTTTGAGAAAGTGAAATAATTTCTAAAGTAGTGCATTCTTAATATAATTTGTATTTTCACCTTTGCAAAATATAAAGCGTTCTGTACAGTTAGCCTTCGCCACTAGCAAACAATAAGTGAGTTATGAATAAAAAAAAAAAAAAACACGGCACTTTTCTTTTTCTAGTTGTTTGTTCTGGCTTTTTGAGAGTATAATTATATACCTAAAAATCCTTTGCACCTGCACTTAAGGAAAAAACATTATTTGAGCCTACACAGTTAGATACAGGACGCTGCAGCACTTGTGGCCTTGGTAGAAATCAGTGGCAGAACGAAATAAATAAGTTGCTCAAAATCTTCCTCTACAATCAACCTGCCCGAAATCGGTTTCCTATAGACCTGTCATCCAATCAAAAATAGTTGATCTGGCGGACTGCCTGGGGCTGCCATACTTACAATGGGAATTCACCTGGTGACCTAAATAATGGCGCCTGGAAATCGCGGTCATCAGACATAGCGTCCTCGTTACATCTAGGCCAGTTTTCATTCACAACAACTTAGCATTGACGTTGTTTACCCATGTGATGTGCTATCGGCAGACAAACATTCTATTTACCAAAACGTTCACTATTGTGACGTGGCCCTGCAAATCGAGGCCATTGTTTTTAAAGTGCTGGACAAATCAATGTTTGTGCTCAAAACTCACATTTCAAACTAACGACCTCAATCTCCTCGTTTAATCTATTGACAACTATGCTCTCTAAGTGAGAAAATTTATTCAGAGGTTTCAACGTTTTTGGTGGGTATTTGTGCTTGAGTTCCAATATTCTGGTAGAAATTGTTTAATGGTGTTTGTATTGGTCTGTGTCATTTTCCTCTCCTTGTCTTGTTCAACTTTTTTTTTTTTATACGACTTGTTTTGCTATTCTCTTTGTGTAATAATTTTGGATTGCTTTACGCTTCTTCTTTTTCATTGTCACTATAATCACTGGGTTATTTTCTTAAGTACTAGAACAATCAACGCGCAATCACAGAAACCAATGCAACTGTAGTAATATGCACAGAGCTTGAGTTCGGCGCAAACTTTAACATTAGACAACGAAGAGTGTCTAATTCTGGTCTGTCATAAATACGGAAATCTGTAATACTTGACTTCAGTGTTGGTAACTTCTATATTGTCCCTATTCCATCTCTCTCTTTATCTCTTATACAACCTGACATTTCCAGGCAAAATACCGGGTGAATGGCTTTTCACCGACAGAATAATTTTTGTTTGTTTATATCTTTATATATGTGCCCTTTTATCTCTTTATTTTAATGATCCTAATACATTGACATCAACACAATTCTATCGTTGGTGTCACCAGCGAACAATTTAGTGCTGCAATTTACAGACAGAGGTTTCCTTACACTCAATTACATTTTATCCACTTGTCTGGAGGAAAAAAAGTATACGAATGATTCCACTTGCAGGTTTTGACTCGTATTGAACACAAGTTGTTAAACAACACATTTTTTTTTTTTTTCATTTGGCTTACTCCTCTTGTTCAAGAGCAAACTCTGATAAGTGGAAAATATGAGGTCTAAACAAACCTTGGATATATAACAAACATACAAAATTTTATGTCACAGCGGAATCTGTCAATGTGGGTTAAAGCGTTTGGTGTTATTCGGCAGGTATTGGGTTTCGAAGAGAGGTAAGGGTCGGACTTTCTTTGTTAGAGTGAGTGTTTCGAGTATTTTTCTATCGATATTGGCGATATGATTCAGTCATGAGCAGTTTTTCGGCCAATAGAATCAATTTGATGCTCAAGTCTATCTACATCCGTTAATGGGTGCCCATCCCAGCAGGAGACGCCCACACTGTGTGTTATACAGATCTGGCCATCAGACCACAACATAGCCGCTTTAGACAACAGTCTGTCCGAGAGCAGGGAGCTAATGTTTTATTGTAGCACTCACACTGAACCATTACACTGATACTCATAGCTGGGTCCAAAGTAAATGATTTTGGCTGAGAACAAGCCGATCTGGGGGTATGCGTGCGTGACTAATAGTTGACTGCAACTGGGAAAATCTGCTTTACTTACGTTACGTTCTCGTTTCGTCTTTCAGCCATCTGTTGACAGTTAGCTCGGCGTGGCTACTTTAATATATGCAATATAATGCGCCGTTGTATGCTGTGCCATGTGTATAAATAAGAGTTTTGTTTTGTTTTTTTGTTTTTCCAGTAGAATTGCTAACCCTGCAAACGGTTGTTGTTGTTTTGTACATCAGACAGTTTGTATCGTAATATAATTAGTACTCGTTGTAGATAATGTGCATTTGACCTAGCATTGATCGGTCTCTATGCAATTTGAAAATGACGTACGGTATTAACTTGATGAACATCAAGAGATGTATGTTACAGACACAAGTAGTAACCTAAGTGCAATGTAGTCTTATCAATGTTATGAGAAATTATGTGAAGTTCCTATTGCGTCAAACTATGGCCAAAATAACTATTTTTTTAAAAAAATAAGTAGTGATAGACATAGTTTTCTTTCTCCTCAAATCCTTGTCTGTTCTCCTATAACAGTTGTTTTCCTTCCCAAAACATTGCCAATAAGATGTTCAAGGAGACACCATGTGCAGCCTAGCGCCAAACCAGACACTTCAACAAAAGCCCCGAGCACGCATGAAAACACATCATCATGTCCGCATCTATCATCGCTCCTTGGCGTCATTTGTGTTATCTCTCAGACAAATTGGCCAGTGGATTTGGCAAAGAGTGGTGAGAAACTGGTCTGAAAGAGTCAAGCTGTAAACAATGGCTGGAGGGGTTATGTTAGCTAGATATAATGGAATCGAATGACGGCGAGCGTTATTCTGTATGAAACCCTGTCGGGAAAGAAAAATGAAACGAAAGACAATTATAAGACTAGGGTTTTGGCAGGCAGTGTTGAGAATCCTGATCTGAAGGAGTCAAGCTGTGAATAATGGCTGGAGGGGTTAAGTAAGAAAAGAAATCTTGGAATGGAATCAGACTGAGCAATGTTTTGTATCACATTCTATCGAGGAGAGGACTTAGACAAAAGATATAAACTGGGCTGCGATTTTTGGCAAAGATTGTTGGGGATCTTGGGCTGTAGCAGCCAAACTGTAAATAACCACCTGAGGAGTTACGTTAGACAGGGAAAATGGATTGAGAACGAACATGTTCTGCATTGAGCTATTCATCTCTTGGTCAGAGAACCAGATAAAAACATTGAATAAAATAGTAGTTGAAGCAAAGACTGATTAACTCTGAAAGAGTAAAAGATTGTTGATGCCTGCTGGGGTAGCTGTTAAGTTAGTAAGTAATAGCTGAATGATGAATAATCTTCATTCAAACAGAGAACCAGGCACGATGTGTACAGTGGATGATGAATTAGAAAATGCCAAGATTTAAGGTCGGAGAATGCTTGACTTGAACTCAACGTCTTGGTGCAAACATCTTATCACATGTTTGACTTTGAAGCAATGGCAAACGGTTAATTACAATGATGATGAGGGCAGTTCCAGAGGAATCTGTTACTGATTATCTCCATATATTGCAAGAGAACATTAAAATTTGGAACATCTCTGCATTCTATAGTGTAACAAGTCACAAGTCACTAACATGTGAACTTCGTAGTTGACCATATAGCAATGTAATTAAAAATAAATGTAGTTTTGAACATCACGGACTGAATTCACCAAAACTATCTGAGTCACGGTTAATTATTCGGACATAATCCTTTCTTAGAGAATAATCAACACTGTCATATTCTATGGTTACATTAGTGGACTTGCAATCAACCATCACTATACCATCCTATTGTAATCTCGAAATATGATAGTAATGGGAATGCTTGTCTGTATGCTAATGCTGTAGATACATCGAGAAATCTAGTCTTTTTGGTTAGATTGAAAGACAGGATTTATATATAAAGGGAAAAAGGCTTTAGACACAAGGTTTGAAATACATTAACAAAGATTGGCATAGGGCCCCAGAAAAAAAAAATAGGTGTTTGATACAACGAAAAGATAGATTTCAGACACGGAGAGAAAATGCTATTTACTTATAATAAAAAAGATAGGCTGCACATTCAAAGAGAAAGACAGACTTTAGATACAAGGGCTGAAATGGACCTCAGCCAGGATAACTTTCGATTTGCACCCTTTGAACTGAGGAATAAGACGTGTCTTGCCCCGGCTTCATGTTTGACTACACCAGACCTTATTGAGTTCACCGAGCTGAGTTTGCCCGGAGCAAAACCTATGTCATGTCTATAGAACGCACTTGGGCCCATCTGAAAATTCCTGCTATTGACAGAGAGAAAGGATCACAGAGGATAAGACATGCCATTCTGTAAGGCCAATAAGGACCAACATAAAAGAAAATAAAAATCAATAATCAGATAATAATAGCTGCATCTGCCTGGCGTCTTATGAAATGTGGAATGGGTTTATTCAGTTTGTGGCCACAATCTATATAACTGGTTGACCTCGGTGTTAGCAAATTTCTCTCTAATGCATTACTACATTCAAAAGAATTTTAATCATGAAATTGAATAAGATGCTTTCAATGTCCTAGTCAGATAATTCTCCATTGCTTACAGAAAGTATATTTCTTTAATGTTTAACCCTCCATTTTTCTTGTTGTTGCTCTTTCTCTCTCTCTCTCTCTCTCTCTCTCTCTCTCTCTCTCTCTCCATCAAGGAGCTCGTAATGATAATAAGACCTCTTAACCCATTGACTCCTGTGACTCCTATGTGTTCAATCTGGCTGCTTTTCTGCGTTAAAACGTCACTTTTGTCATTAAGAGAGACTTAACAGCCATAATCAATAATGTTATTGCACCGTAACTGTGCGTGTATTTTAATTAAACAGACGTATCATTAATCAACCCTGAGTATTGAGTAACAAATCTGATCACCGATATACCACACAAAAAAGGTGACTTTTTGAAAAATTCCCAACGACTGTTGCAGTTTTAGTGAGAAAGTTGCGTCGGATATAAAATACAAGTTACGTCACGTCCATCAGTGTCCACCTTTGTTTGATAGTAATGCTGCACCCCACAGCTTCAGACCAACGTTATACGGCACCACAGTGTCACATTTCATTGATAATAATCGCTGCGGGGAAAGAGTTAATGGCTGGTGTAACAAGGACTTTCCATTTGTTACTGCATGCGCAGGCTGAGTGTGGGTGCAAACCTTTCTATGAGGGGAATGGGCTGTTTTAGTACGTTACGCTATCAGTTGGCGCTACATTTTCACTTTGTTCCCTGGCAAAATTTTGATTAGAGGTGGTAAAATGTAATATCATTGCCTACTCAGATACGAGGAAGAAACGTTTGGTTTTGTCTGATAATTGGACGGGTTGTCATTTATGATTATGGCTTTGACTTGGCCTGTGATCTGGGGGGAGCAGGAAAAGTAAGTCAAACGGATTTCTGTGTACGTGTATCGAGCCAACAGGATTTCTGTATCTGTGTTTTTGTTTGTTGTTTGTTTGTTGTTGTTGTCGTTGTTGCTGTGTTTGTGTGGGTGGTTGGGGGGGGGGGGGGATGAATACTGCTTCATATTATTGTAATCAAAGTAGAGGAAAGATGTTCGGACAAAAATAATGTATGCTTTTAATGCAATTTGAAAAACAGGTTGAAGGTAAACTATTTATGGATAATTGAGGGTGAATGTAGCTCCAATTAATCAACCGATCCGAGCCTACCTCTAGCACGTCATTTCGACTTTGTTGCTCAGACTAATTGTTGTCTTACTTAACCCAGATCAGCGCCTGTCTGTTGATATCTTCCAGATTTAGATACAAGTACCAACAATGGTTATACTAATTAGCCTCCTTCCCTGTATCACAGCAGTGAATCAACAAAAATAAGAGCAGAACACAAGAGACTGGAAAATAGAACACACCACATTTACAAAGAAAATACAAACATTCGGTGAGTTTCTGCCCATTTTCTGCACTGTTTCCTTTGGAGATTGAACGAACGAACCCGATCTATAGCATTATTGGTCATTAAGCCACTTTTAACATTCTACAGCTTTGCACATTGAAGTGGGTGTGTGGGAAAAGATTGCAGGTGAAAATGAAACAAACCAAAGCCTTTCTGTGGATATATTGGTCGCACCTGTTGCTTTGCAATTTGTTGCAGTTTTGGTGCTTGTTAACAGATCTAATTAACCTGAATAATTAACCTGGTCTATTAACACATGGAAAGTACTAGGCGCGTTGATATCACTTAGCACCTGAAGGTCACTGTCTTGACGTTTCAGCCGCACAGGTACGGTGCTTACCTGAAATAAAGAAGAACTAGGGCGAGCAGTTCTCCATTCACTGAGAATAAAACATGAAGCTATATTTGATAGCTAATGTTTCACCCGGGTACAAATTAGTCAGTTAATTAGCCATGTATCTGTTTTGTTCGCTAGTACTAATTTGTTTGATTAGCTGTTCTGGGTGATGGAACCTTAGTTTTTCTGTTATAAACCAACTGTCCATTGACCTGGCTACGACAAGTGATAGGAGTGGACGCTGAATAGAACGGACACCTTAATTTGTTGACCTGGCTGTGTCCAGTCATACAAGTGGCTGTTGAATAAACTGAAGTGACTATCATAGAAGAAGACAATGAACAGAACTGATATCTTGTCCTGTTCGTTGACCTGGCTATTGGCCAGTCATACATGTAGGTGATCAGTGGAATGGGAGATCATTGTGCCTAGTTCTATTAGCTCCCTTTGCCAGACAAAAGAGCTGTTGAACGAGCAATGTAGAGGGGAAACAATCACTTTTGCGCTCTTTGATGGAAACAGAGGCAAGGAAAAATTCTAACATAACTATGGCATAAAAAAAAAAAATGTTTTCTTCTTACTCTTATAATTTATTTTTTTTTTTTTTAGCGATCTGATTTCAATTGACATAAAGTGATTATGAAGTGAAGGATTCTTTTTTTCTTCTTCTTTACATTGCTTATTCAGTACCTTTCTTATCTGGTAATCCGTCAAGATAACCACCACAAAGGAGGTTGAAAGACGTAACATAAACGAGTTATCTGGCAAAGGGAAGTAATAGGGCTGAGCACAAAGATCTCTCATTGAGTTGTTATTCTTACCTGACACTGACGCAGCAGGTGCGCGGGTCCCGGCAGCCACTGAAGCCTAGCAGGAAGGCCGGGTTAGGAAGGCTGTTGGTGCGGGGACGGGAGATGGTGGGCGGAATGGCCAGAGGCGACTGTCCAGCAGGGACAGCCACGGACATGGACCTCATCTGGCGTGTTGGGGAGTCCGAGTTGCCTCCCCCGGGCAGGGAGAAGCTGGGAGCCGGCGGCTCTAAGTTCTGTCTCATGGTGGGGGACAGTGCTGACCTCGTCTTTGCTACGAGCGAGGATGAACTGTTCAGAAATATGGATCTGGTCTCTTTCTGGAATCGAGATGTGAGATGTATTCCCGTTACTGTCCGTATCCAGACGCTGTTCTAGATAACCTCTCTGACAATCACTCAGTCTGGGATGTGAGGGTCCCCCGAGTCTTGAAGTGAAAATAACCCCGATGTCGCTGGTCTGAGGCTGTGGGATGGAAAGAAGAGAAATGTTTGGTGTTAAGGAAATAAAAGTGGAAAAGTGGAACAGAATTAATATAATGTACAAATATTCGAGCATTTAATGAAATGGGAGATACCACTTAAATAGTATAATTGACGACCAATAACGATATACTAAATGTCTATTAAACTAATACTAAGGAAAAAACCAATGGCTATCATCTCAGAGAGGTGATTTTTCATTCTGTCTTTCTTTCTTTCTTTCTTTCGTTCTTTCTTTCTTTCTTTCTTTCTTTCTTTCTTTGGCCAGTAATGTAGTTTATCTCGTTTTCAAAGAGAATGACGCCATCAGACTCATGTTCTCCATCCTTTCATATTTCGTAACACAATTTTATTGAAACAGTTTTGATGGCATTGGGCTACGTCAGTGTTATATTAAACCAGCATATTGAATTACCATTACGGATTAATGACAGGCGTGCCAGTGAGGTTGTGTGTTTAAGAGTTCTTGCCTAATGTTTCAGAAAGTCAAATTATATTATAAGAACATGATCGTGTCATCTAGTTTCTGAGGCTTGTTGCAAATTCCATTATGTAATGTTAGACGTAGAAAACTCCGTAGGATCTTCACGACCTGATGTCGAAGGCACGCCAAGATAGTATACGTCAGTGTGTAGAAGCTCAAATATAGTCATTTACGAAGCGAGAAGTGAGCCATTTATAATGTAGGTCACCTCACCCATATACCCACAATATCTCCCAGCATTTTTATTAATCGCAAGCACGCCTATTTTGTCTCAATGAATTTATATACCGTGTTCTGACATAGCTTAACTGCTTTGTTTTGTCTGTTTGATAATTAGGCCATTTTCAATCTACACCTGAACTGAATACATGCACATAGCCACTTATTTTAATCCGTACATATTTTTCCTATTTGCAGCACACTGTTATTATTTACACGTGCACTTACAGAACTGCTTCTGTACTCACTTGGAAATCAATTCAGATACCAGCTCTGCTCCTACAATGAAATCTGATCTTATGGCGCTCCATAATTCGCAAACATTTTATGTTGATATTGCTTGTCGAGCGACATCGAATAGACTTGAGACCATGTCATCTTGTAATTCAAATTTGCTGCCTTTTACGCCTTCGTCGTCTTCTTCTTTTGCTAAATCTTTCTGAGTTAATGGTTTGTTAACCATCCATAAGGTAACGGGTTCGTTCTGTATACGTCTTTCAACCTCCTATCTGGTGATTAAACCACATTACCTCTTTAAATAGCCGGGTGGAAGGTGAGGGGGGGGGGGGAGAGAGAGAATGCTGCTTGTCATACCATCTAATATTATTTGCCAATTTCAATGATTTGCCTTCTTGCTCCTCTCAAATTTTTCAATATCATCCAACAGTGAGAAAAACAACAAAAACAACATTGACGACGACGATATCATCACCAGTAACAATAACAACAATAAAGCAAGAAAAAATATTAAAGAGATGAAATAATATAAATAATAACTGAAACACACACATTCAAAACACTACTCATTGCATCAATATGCAGTGCTCGCACTGTTTTTTTTTTTCCTCAGTTTAAAAATTAAATTAAGTTTATGTTTACGGCATTATGTATCCATTTACCATGTATATTACAGTCGGTTCTGGCTGTAGATCTATGACATACTGTATAATTTCAACGCCAGAATGGACTTAGCAAGGAAATGAAGAAATAGCCACAATGCAAATCCCAGAGAATCCCAGCTGTTTGTGTCCTTGGATCTACTAATGCTGGCGTTGATGATGATGCCCAGACGAAGAGCTAACTGAGCTTGAAAATTTGGCTAGTATTATCAACTTGATCAACATCCAGTTCTTCATATATATATATATACCCGGTACATATTTTTAACAAAATGTTATTATTATTTTTATTAATTGTTCTTTGGCCTTTTCTTTAGTTAATGGTAAATCAGTTGTCTTACTTTAATGACACCTTTTATAATGATGATGATGTTGACGAGGAGGAAAATGTTTCTGTCTGTGCAAACGAGATGAATTTAACTGATAATGTGCTATTGGCTGTCAACCATTGATACGACTGTAGCCAACCAGCCAGCCAGACAGCCAGCCAGCCAGCCACCTGCCAGCCAGCCAGCCACCTGCTTGCTTGCCTGCAGTGAGAGTGATAGAGCAAACAAAATGAAGCTAGTTACACAAAAGTCTTGGTGGAGATGGGCTGGCAAAGGCATGATTATTGTAGCAAGGGCACTGGTCAATACTTTTTTCTTCCTCTCTCAGTCTCTCTAAATTTTCATCCATCCCTCTTTCGATCTGTCCACCATCCCAGCGTTCTCCTTCGCTCTATGTCTGATGTCTTCTCGAATTCTCTCTCCTTACTTTCCTCTTTAGTTTATTCTTAGTCTCATACATCTTTTTCTTCTCCTAAGCCGTACTCTCTCTATCTATCTATCTATCTATCTATCTATCTATCTATCTATCTATCTATCTATCTATCTATCTATCTATCTA
>JBCAUA010567710.1:0-16439 GCA_038406235.1 Peronia verruculata
GTGAGTGAATGAGTGAGTGAGTGAGTGAGTGAGTGAATGAGTGAGTGAGTGAGTGAGTGAGTGAGTGAATGAGTGAGAGAGTGAGTGAGGGAGGGAAGGAGTGAGTGAGTGAGTAAGACCGTGAGTGTGATTAAAAACCCCTACAAGTTTAAATGCCAATGAAAGAGACAGCGGACATCCAAATGGGAAAAGAAAAATAAAGTTGTAGGTGGTGGAAAGGGAGAGGGGTGTACCTGGATTAGTCAAGTTGGGTCAAATTGTCGATTTTCGTTTTTTTTTTCTTTTTTAAGAAAAGTTATCATTTTTGTACAAAACTGTAAGTCCAAAATATTTCTGTGACAAACAAACAAACAACGAACAAACAAACACAAATTTTTGATTGCAGGATTTTTTTTTTTCAATACACTGGGAGTGTTTAAATTTCAGCAAAATTCCTCATCAATCTGGGGACAAATAGTATCGCCAACTCTTCTATTCTGCACTAATAATAACAGCAACTGCTGCATTCAACATGGGTTTTGTGAGGTTTTGTTTGTTTGTGTTAGGGTTTAACGGTACATCAGCATAATCACGGCTATATTGTGTCAAACACGGTAAGACAGGCTACCATTACAAGTCAAAAAAAGAGGAGAGGAAAGAGAGCGGGACAGAAGACATGAGCAAGGAATGAGAGAGAGAGAGAGAGAGAGAGAGAGAGAGAGAGAGAGAGAGAAGACATGTTACACCTGGAACGTCGAGGATGGCATTCCATGGGCTGCATCCCACCCATGAACTTTCACCACCTACGGGTGGGAGCAAAGAACCTTCTTATTTACCCCCCCCCCTCCCTCCAGGGGGCTGGATTTTGTGAGGATTTCTACTTACAATAAAAAGCACGGAACTTTGATTAAGGACCTGACTCATCCAGATTCAGTAAAATGATGAAAAGAAAATATTTCTACA
The DNA here is from genome assembly GCA_038406235.1 of Peronia verruculata. Lineage (NCBI taxonomy): Eukaryota > Metazoa > Mollusca > Gastropoda > Systellommatophora > Onchidiidae > Peronia > Peronia verruculata. Next base: position 943 of record JBCAUA010567710.1, read on the forward strand.
AGAGTGTATTATATTATTGGCTTACCAGATAGGAAATTTAGGTGCCTAGACCACATCTGAGACCCAGGAACAAAATGTCCATGAAGTACAGTATTAGAGAGAGGAGGTTTCGTATTTCATGGCCTATACTTTGATACCCTCTCTGCCACATTGTAGAGTTATATGCACACACAAAACAATTTTCAATGTGTTTGATAGTCAATAGATTTCGTTTTTGTTTTTGCTTGTTTGTTTGTTTTTTGGTCTCTTTTGTCGAAACTTTGATTTTGGCCTTATTTTTCTATCTCCTCCAAAACTTACCGACATATTTTCAATATATTTGACCCACATACTTTCTTTGATATAATAGAAAACGTGACAACGGCTTTTTGTGGTGTCTGTTTTACTTTTTGAGGAAAAAAAATGAATAAAAATACCAATCTGGTATAAGGCATTTTCAAGCATTCATAAAAAAAAAAAAAAAAAGACAACCATTAAAACAAACAAACTCGCAAAGTCCCTTCGGACATATTTTGATATTAGATGTTAGAAATGCTATGCAACTTTTCCAACGATTTGGTATGGTAGTAAAGAAGGACACAGATTTTGCAATAGAGGGCAAAATCCGAGATAGAGCCCGTTTCCATGGAAACCAGAGACGCTAGCAATGACTTATTCTGAATGAAACATACCAAATACACATCAGGCACTCAGTACATTGACATTGAAAGACAGAGAATGTGCACCTCTAAAAAATACACAGATAATGAAATCAATCTGACGGAAGTTGAGATGTAGGGCCTACAAGTAATGAACTAAAAAAGAATGAAGAGCAAAGGGGGAAGGGGAGAAAACGAGAAAGACAGAAATAAAGGACGGAAAGAAGGAAGGACAGAAGGAGGGAGAAAGGATGTGGGAATGAAAGAAGGAAGGAGGGAAGGAAGGAAAGAAGGAAGGAAGGAGGGAAGGAAGGAAGGACGGAAGGAAGGAAGGAAGGACGGAAGGAAGGAAGGAAGGAAGGACGGAAGGAAGGAGGGAGGGAGGGAAGGAAGGAAGGAAGGAAGGAAGGAAGGAAGGAAGGAAGGAAGGAAGGAAGGAAGGAAGGAAGGAAGGAAAACCTATAAGGGTTAGGTGTAGAAGGAAGGCATACCTATAAGGGCTAGGTGTAGAAGGGTCCGATTCCCGATCGGTCGGAGTAGGAGGAACTTCTAGATAAACTGATGGTTGCCCATAATATAGCTGTTGATCTGAGTGGCGGCCCATTGCGTCGTAGCCCTGCAGTAAGGCAGTCGGCGGAAGAGGCAGGGGAGGGGGCAAGGGGTAGCCATAAGGTGGTACATCAGAGGGACTGTATCCCCTGAGTGGCCCAGGAGACTGACTGATGGTAGAGTGTAGCACAGGGGGTGCTGGAGCTGGTGGACGATGGATACCTGGTCGACCTTGGGGCCTCTGTTCAGCTCTGTCAGATGCGACATCGGCTGGAACGGTCAAGATGGGAGGACTAGCGACGTTATAAGTTGTATTCGTTTCTACTTCATGGCTAGCCCGCTCTATACGACAACACGGTGGGGACCAAGTAGTAACTGCACCACCATCGAATTTGCTCTTTCCCTTGGTGATGTCCTTTATCTGATCATCCCGTTTCCCTGGAGGTTGGCAGTATTTCATTAGGCAGCTGGGCGGGGAAGAGTCACAGATCTGCCTACTTGGCGATGACTGCCGCACCGTGGTTGTGGTCTCAGGTTGTGACCTGCTCATGGCGGCTGATGCCTGATGGTCATGCTGTTCAGAGATTACGTCTGGACGCCTCATTTTGAACAGGGAAGTTGAGGTCCATTCGGGTGATCCAGCTGTTCTTCTTACCACTTCAGCTGGTACACTCCTATAAAACTGAATATTTTTGGGATGAATATTTTGTGTGAGATCAGAATAAGGCACTGGCTTAGATATTTCATTTTTGATTGATTCACTTGTTGAATTGTCCTTGTCACTCACTGATAAGCTCTCACTTCTAGAAAAGAGTGCGATTTCATCCATCTCTCCAAAGCTGGTGTCTATTTCATTAGGAGGAGAGGTTGGAAAAGACCTGGTCGTCACTGGGTTAGCACGAAGACCAGGAGGTGACCCGTAAGACATCCTAGGCAATTCGATGTCTCTTCTGAACATTAGTCGAGGGGAATTTTCTGCTTCATTAGGCAAATACGGTGATAGTGGCGCTGCCATTGGTCGCGGAATCAGGTCCAGTTCCCGATGTAATCGCGGAGATAATGGTGGAACAGATGCGGACATGGCTGGCGATATTGGACGAGCTGTGTTTTTGGGGTTGCTCGAAATGCCCTCTGATTGAGGAATGTCATCATATGGAGAATAATTTTGTCTTGATTCTTTATCGACAACTTCATCATTTCGGACGTTTCCTGGGATTAAAAATGGTATTTTACTTTGCAATTTGTTCATTTGCTTGCCAGCTTTTTGTTTCATAGATGATAACTGCATGACCATGTCTGCCTTCAGCTGTTGACCCCTGCTCTGAGTGGGATAGAGCTCATTGTCTTCCTCATTTATTCTTGAAGACTGACCTTGCTGTTGTTGTTCTTGTTTCTCTGACTTGAAGTCCTCAGTCTTCTCTTTGCTCTCCATCGTGTTCAAATGAATTCAGATAAACAGTCAAGCAACCATAGAACTGATGTGAACACACATGAACGAGGCGAGATTGTAAAAACCTAGGATCAACCAGTTATTACGACAAGATGGAGAAATAATCTGCAAATCCGAAGAGATAATAGCATGAGTTGGTTCATTGGACTTTTTCGGGACACATCACACGCAACTTTTGTTCCAGGTTCTCTTGTGCGGACCCAAGTTTTGTTTATCTAAGAGAACGGAGGTCGATATTCTGGCGGAAGTCCTCTTTTTTATGGTTTCTTGGTTTGCACTTTATTGGAGAGTAATCTAAAATGGGAATTTGAGAAAGGAAAACAGTTGCGAACAGCGCAAAGGAAAACCCTGAGTTTGGTGGTTTTTGTTAAGAAATAAAACATAATTTGTCAATTGAAGCATTCGATTCTTTAATAACCCGGTCAAAATCTGAAATAATTATGAAATAACAAATACACTTTCATACCTGAAGATGAGATTTAAATGTCTTCACGTGTTATTTCGGAGGCCTAGCTGAAGCAACAATAGTAATGAAAGTTAAACTTGAGAATGATGTGTAATAATGCTAATCTTAATCGTAAGAGGTAATGACTGGTGAACAATGATGATATTGGCAATAATCTTTGCGGCACGATCTTTTATTTTTCAGTGAAATTTCTTCTTCTACTTTTTTTTCTTTCATAATTACTTTTTAGCCTGGAAACTATCCATAACATCATAATAGTAATACGTATAGAACAACGAACATTCCTAAAAACATAGCATTGCTATTTTCAAAGTGTCAAATCAATTGTAAAGTTGCATAAGCGACTGCAACGCTACGTAATAGCCCCTTGACTTTTATGTTTCTTTTTCTGCAGCATGGGATGTATGTAATCATAAATTTAATTTATCTAAAAGAAAATCAATTTGCTTGATTCCTAATAAGTGCCATTAGCTTGAAATGAAAAAGTAAATTTAGAAAACAAATAAACACATAAACAAATCAATAAATAATTGAGTGAATGAATGAATGAATGAATGAATGGAAAAGCGAATAAATGAATAAACGCAGGAATAAATAAATAAACACATGCATAAATAAGTTAATTAACAGGTAAATCCATAATTGCGGAACCTGTTTGTTTGTGTTCTGATTTAACGGCACATCAGCACGATTACTGTTATATTGTGCCCAGCAGTGAGAGTGCGTTATGTTAAGAAAAAGGATGAAATATTAGTATATAAAATATACTACTTTATGGTGATAAATGTGTATGCCTTCTAGTTATAAAAGACATACCAAAATGTGTAAATAAATTTGGATAATCAAAGGGTGTACAGCGAAACTAACAAAAGATACTGAGTAATTGTGCGGCTTCCTGTGTGGGTCACAATATCGCCGCATTTTTATCAAGTTATAGTTGTGATGATATTACATTCTGGTGTACAACCTGGTGCAATCATGTTCTATAGCCAAGGGATACAAAGATGATAAGTTAACCATTGAGGAGAAATAAATTCTCTTTTTATGTCCCTTGCCTTTCTTCCCGTTATCAAGTTGTCCTTAGAGAGAGAATAAGCAATTCATTTGACTCTGAAGATTAAACAGCCCAGTCGGTCTACAGACCTCTTATATCACCCAAGGCATTGCAAATTTTATTATATTTTCAATATTATGTAAGAAACATAAGTGGTCTTGGCCCTAATCATTTTTCGTTAGCTGACAACTACATCTGTGAAATGTTCACTTTGCTTTTGTCTCGTTCATAAAAAAATGTGGAGTCTCTTAGCGCACAGACCTTTTTCTACTCAACTTATATTATTAAACATCATATTTCCTATAATTTCTTCAGTCGCTCAACATTCCGCTGAAAAAATTATTATTAAAATTTATTGCCAAGAAAGTACCAATATAATTCTTCAACGAGTTGATCAGCTGTGCATATGTTATCTGTTTTGTCATTGGATTATATGAATCACAGTAACCAATCAATACTCAGATTTCAAGTGACCAGGCAATGCATAACATAGTTGTTTACAAATGGAAGTAGAAAGAACACAGACGCACTCAGTAAAACCGTTCCGTTCAGATAATGACTCATGACGGCTAGCTAAATATAGTTACTTTCTCGTCGGGTGGAATTAGATTGGTCACAGCAGCGATGAGTGGTAAGTTCATTTTTCTGCTGTAGACATTAGAAAGAACTAAAGTTTTCGAGGGAATGCTTCAACAGGGAAACTGATTTCAGATTCATCAACGCCCAATGCAGCGCAAAGCTAGAAGGGAGCCAAGAATTTCACGATGTTCACACTGCAATCTTATAGCTTTTATTGTGTTCCACAAATTAAAGCTCAAATATAATCTAGATCTAGAGATTTGCACTTTTGTTTTAACAAGATCAACAGGATCTAGATCTAGATTTTCTAGATATCAAGATTTAATTAGGCCAAGAATAAAAGATCTAGATCTAGTTTGGTCTGACTTCAGGGTCTTGATTTAATTTTAGAGAAGTTGGATTTCGATTTCAAGATCTAGATCTAGAGTCTAGATCTAGCCCTTTTTTTTTTTTTAAAACCTTTCAATCCTTAGAAAGTAGGATTATCTTGGCTCTAGGTAGTGACTTATTTTGGTGAGAATTTTTGTGGGTAGAAATTGGGAAATTTTGCCTGGACAGTGGCACGCCGCCTACTTTCATTGATTTGAACTTCCAAGGGTTCTTTAACGTGTGTAACATACCTTCAAAATATAGTCACCCTTATGTGAGAAGGCTAGAGGTCAGGCATCCCTACCCAGAGGAAGCCAGGGGACTGTTAAGTCACTGAAATAGTGCAGGTTTTCAATCTTTGTGTCCTTCCATCCATCAGTGGGAGGACCCATGAGTTGATCCCGGCTTGTTTCCTCCATGAGCAGACACCAAACCACAGAGTCACTGCGCCCCTCTATTTTGCATGTCATTGGAGAATTAGATGTTCCAGTTCCAGTTCTATGGGGTTCGGTCCCTTTCGGCGTGCCCCGGGGGGCTGTGCCATATCGGGAGGGAGAATTAGATCTACATATAGAGATTTTTTAAAGATTTTTCTTGGCGGGAGGAAAGTATGTTTTGTGGACATTGAGTAATTGAGTGATTTATCAAAAAAAGAAAAAATCATGTTGTAGACCATAGCCTAGCTGTTTTGTTTGGATCTAGCGGATATTTGAATCATTGACTGATAAATTTGAAAGTAACAGCTTTCATCTTTTTGAATTTGTATCCAGATACTTTCAAATTCTCTTTCAGTTTTAAAATTGATTCTTTCCTTCAGATTCAGCAGCTTACAGAGATGCTGGTGACAATGAAAATATAAACACAGTGGCAGCAGCAGTGCAGCCTCCTTCCCTTTCACTTTGGGCTGATGGAGAGGAAAGAGCCAGCAGATCCATAATGAATGAAAATGCTGTAAAAAACTTGGTAATGGATGGTGCTAGTGGCAGGACAGAAAATTACCAGGCTGAAATCACAGAGCATGAACATGTTCCTAGATGCCATTGCAGTTTTGATCCATTTCATCAGAAAATATGTGAATGCAAGGACAGAAATGATCTAGAGCCCTCATCAAATGCAGTATCTGGTTTAAAAGAAAACACGGAACAATTTGTCCATGGTAGAACTCTTGGAAATAAATATCACCAAGGCAGTAGAGAAATGGAATCCAGCATATCTGCTGCTGATGAAATGGATATTTCTCAGTCACAACAAGAAGTGAGCATTCCAGTCTCTGCATCATCAGCAGAATATCACACAACAAGATGTGATCAAAATGACATTGAGAGAAGCTCTGTAGAACTTAAAAGAGATCAGCAGAATTCTGATTCAACATGTGAAAATATGGCTCCCTTTGATGAATATTTTACATCATTTGAAAGGTCAGAGGATATTGTGGAAGTTGAAGAGGAAAAGGAGCTGCTATCAGAGGGTCATGAGTCAGTTCATCCATTTGTTGGTAAAGTACAGTGAACTGTTATGTTAGTTTGTTCTTGCAAGTTATTATTTTAATAAAAGATTTGTTGTGCAGTTGTCAGTCATCTAAAGTGAATGTAGTAGAGATATGTTGTTTAGCATCAGAATTTAGTTGTCACAGGCTGTAATTCTTTAGACTTGAATGACAACATGATGTCTTATGAAATATCAGTTCATCACTAAGTTCTTGATAACACTTTCATTAGCATGACAGTCTTGATTTATTTTTAAAAAAAAAACAGCTATGTTTAGTGATAATAGAAAACAATATACACATCTGTACAATTGTGGGGACTAAAACCATCCGGTGAGTTCTATGTATGCAATAGAGAAGCAATATTGCTTTCTCTGAGGTAAGACCTTGTTTCTCTCCACTTAAGCTGTGTGGTATTGTTAGTTTGCCTGCTATGAAACAGTTACAGAACTGTAAGCTGGCTGGCTGAAGACACATTTTCATTTTAGGGATATCATCACTTGTATCAAACGATTAGAATATTTTACTGATGTGCCCTGATCTGCTTTGGTCAGATCAGGACACCAACTGATGATTTGTCTTTGAAAGTGTATTTCTTAACAGTTACTCCTGAAGTTGCCTCCTGTTAATGTGGATAAGGATTGTACTGAATTGGATAGAGATTAGAAGTGTAGTTACTAAACCTAGCTTTGGCTTTAATGAGTTTTCATGCTATACAGCCTGCACTGTTCAGGGAAAAAGTTATTAAAATGATTTTAATATATATCTTGTATATATCAAAAAGGTTTGTCAGCACTTTATATTATTGACAAGAGCTATATATTATTCAAATTTTCAGGTGGCCTTACATTGGACCAGCTGAATGATGATGCCCTCTTTCTTATTGCTAGTTACTTGGAGGCGCGGGTGGTGAAATATGCTTTGAGCCAGGTCTGCCAAAGATTTAAAGCCATGTTTGACAATGAAGCATACTGGAAAATGAGAATTACTGTTAAATGGCCAAAGAAGTTTCCAGCTGTGGAAAGTAAGGCTTTATTGAACTTTATGATTCTGTCCATATGAAATGCTGTTAAAAAGCATCTTATACATTCTATAATTCTACCAGAAAACCCCATATAATCCTGTTTAATTTTCTCACTACAAACTTCAATGAACTGATACTGCTTTTGTCAGAATCTTGGCAGTTTCTGCTAACTTTTTACACCTGATGTACTAAATTGAAGGAAGAAATTTTTAGTGATGTTTCCTGTGAATTAGTTTTAGATGTGATTCTTTACGTATGAGTTGTTGGAATCTTAGATCATATTGCTAATAGTATTTCTAATTGCTTCCATGTAAATATTCTTTCCATCTTCTCATGGCTTTTGTCTTCTTGCAGTGTTCGTGCTTAGATCTCATTTTTCATTGACTCAGTGTATCAATATATATTCATTCAGCAAGTCACTGAAGACTGTCAAGTGTCATTGTAAATTTTATCGGAGGTTTCATCTGCCATTGCAGTTCCACCAGATTTCAACTGGGTGGATGCTTGTGTAGAAAGGGAAGACAGTTACAGAGTATGGTCAGATCCTGGAACTAACACTGATCACTTTCTCTATTCTTGCAATGTCTTTGGAGAAGTGGATGCTGTGCATCTTATGAAGGTAAGCGCTTTTATTTGCTGTTTCACTGTTATATGGTTATTTGTAACAGAATCACTTGGAGCAGCACTGCTACAAGAAGTGATATAATTAGTTTAAAACAAAAGGAACTCTCTTGTATTGAAATATTGAAAAAATAGAAATTATATATATATAAAAAAAATTGCAGTTTCTAGTTAATGTTTTCTTTTTGTGAATGTACATAAGATGTTAGTTGAAATCTATCCAGTAATGCCTTTTTTTTTAAAAAATTGTTTATACTACACTTTTGTGCTCTGAATTTGTGATGGCAGTCTAAAATTATTTTCAATGATGTCTTGAAAGCTTCCGTACCTTAGAGACATAATAATGTTTTGATGCAAACTAATTTTCATTAAAATACTGTATCATGTAATTTACTAAATATTTCTTGATTTGCCTTATTTAGAGGAAAACAGCAACATCAGCAACAACAACAAGAAAAGAAGACGAAGATTTAAAAAAAAAAAATAGAAATTATTTGATATGTATATGTATTTGTGCTCAGGAGGGAAAAATTGCTGTTTCTGGTGACCGCAACAGGATCTTGAACTTGATTGATTTGTCAAAGTATCCAGGTCCTGAAGGAGATGCAGCTCAACTGAAAAATATGTTAATACACACCAACAGAACTGCGCATCAGGTAAAAGCACTAATAACTGAAATTATTCGGGCTATTTATTGGCCATACTGTTAGTTGACTTTCAAATTAATCTGGCCATATTAATCATGGGTATTTCCCATTTAGAATGAAGCTGTCTTTGATAAAGTCCACTGATAGTGGCCACATATATCGATACCTAATAATGTTGTAGGTTTCTTGGGACTGACATTTATTTGGAAAATAAATTGATAATCAAAGTGACAACAGTTTACTTTCAATGACTGAATTTTCTGACAGTGTTTCATATGTGGAATTATCTGTTAGAAAATCAGAGCTGGACAATAATAATCAGATGTTTCACATGTTTCTATCTGTAATCTCATAAGTGTGTTAGTTGAAAACAGTCAGATTTTACACTGCATTGTAATAGTACTGAAAAGATGAACCTGCAATGATTTTCTCAGGGATGGATTTGGAGCATAGCCTCTTGTGGGGACCAAGTCATCACAGGATCATGGGATACATATGTCAGAAAATTTGATCTTGATGCAGGCTGTTCACAGTCTGCTGCATATAAGTGAGTCATATGTAACTATGTCTCAAAGTCACTAGTTTTCAATTATAGTTAGATAAAAATAATCTATCTGTATGGAGAGTCTCTGTTTTTCCTAGAAAAGTGGGCAGAAATTTGAAGCCATAAAAAAAAAAAAAAAAATATGCTACCATTTCTGAGTTGAGTTGAACTGAAAAACAAAACTGCTGGAAAAAAATATCTCAAGGGAAAATATTTTAGAGGTACCCCCACTGGTGCTCAACAGTTTCAATGTGTGTAATGTGCTTGCCCAGGACTTAATTTTACTCTGTTTTTCAATTTTTATATTGTGCAGGACATTTGGGACCAAAAAAAATAAAAAATTAGTTGGTTTGACCGGTGATGAAAGGTGTCCAGCACGTATTAGTTAGTTAGTTTGTTTTGTAATTGTCAGTGAATGTTCCTTGCAATAGCAAATTCACAAATGTGACAAATTGTGGACAGCACCAGTAGTCAAGAAGGCCCTTGATGGACTGATGAATTATGAAATATCCTATATTCTTTTCTTTGTATTTTAACGGACCCTGTAAAATTATGACATGACAGATCTTGTGAAAGATTTAGATGTTTTACTTAATCATAAAATGGAGAATAGTTATAAGCCATTCACAGACTGACAGAATGATCTTAACATTTTTCAGATTAAAATCAGCTGTCCTGTCCTTGTATGTGGAGCAGAACGAGATAGCAGCTGCTTGCTTTGACAAAAGAGTTTACTTCATAGATCAGCGCAGCTCCAGCATGCACTCTAAAGTGTTCCACAGTAAACCTGTTCTGTGTGTGACAGGGGATGAGAAATACATCATTAGTGGGAGTGAGGACAAATCAATATCTATCTATGATCGCAGAGCAGGAAAAATATTTATGATGTTCAAGGTATGATGACAATCCAAGTTGTGTTGTCGTTTTGTTTTCTCACTAAGATAAGAAAAGAAAAATCATTTTTGTGTATTTGAGAGTCATGAGCAGTGATAATTTTCTCATTATCTTCTTTATTTTAGTTTGTTTGTTTTTTCCTCTTTTTGTTCTATATTGCTCTTCAACCTGGAAACGACCGACCGTAATGAAGCATATGGAGAAAAGTCTTGATGGGATGTACATTCGCATTTTGAGGATGGTGTTAAATTTCTCTTGGAATCAGTATATGACTAGTGAAGAGCTGTATGGACACCTTCATAAAATTATTGACCAGATAAGAACATGTAGGTTTCGCCTAACCAGTCGCTATATACTATACCCAGAGCAAATTGCCTCCCAGCATGTATTGTGGCAGCCAAATGGGAGAGTGAACAGGGCAGGAAGACAACAGATTTCATTGATCTTCTCAAAAGGCATTGAAACATTGATGAGATCGAGGCAGTTAGGTTGGACAAGAGCAAGTGAAATATAGAGTACATCTCAAAGACTCAATAAAAAAATTGGCCTAACTAACAACTGTGTGTTTCTTTTCTTTTTTTTTTTCAAATTTAAATTGTTTAAAATCTATTTTTGAAGGTCATGATGTTAAGAGGAGTGGGTTTGGAAGGAAGGTGACTGACTCTCACAGAGCTCTCTCAAATTTTTTTACTTTAAAAAAGAATTGTGATTGTTATATTGTGGAATTCATTTTTTATTTTAAGTCAAGTTTTAGCAGTGCTAGATTTAAAATAAAGTTTTCATTCTCAGGAGTGCAAGACTGAAAGCAAATTACTATGAATTTGACAAGGAATTTCATATTATCAGATGATATCTGTAGCCATCATTTTTGTGGTTCACTGTATTTATGCAAAGCAAATTTGAATGGTAGAAAAAACTGAAGTTATGTGAGTTCCAAGGAGCCCCACAAAATAATAATGTATTTTTAGTACATTTGACAATCATCTGTCAGCTCCATCAAATACTACTTGACAGCAAGCCTTTGAAGTTAATATCTTTTTTTTTTATTTTGTAGGATCTGGAGAGCTATCCCATGTGTCTGAGTTATAGTGATAACCAACTGTGGTATGGAGACAGGGTGGGAATGTTGCACCTGCATGATGGCACAGAGGGAGTATTTCAGCATATTGGTGTAAGTTATTTCTCTCTAATGCTTCTTCTCAAATACTTTCATCAACAGGTTATTTCCCCAAGATGTTTAAAATGAAAGCCAGCAGTATCAGTTTTTGATGTTCAATATAGGAGTGTATATTTAAATTTAAAATGATTCAGATCTTTGGATTTGAAAATGCATTTTTGTCAAGTTTTAAAATAACTAGAATTAAAATATGATCTAGCTCCTTCTACATGTGTACAGATTTGAAAGAAATTCGATATTAATATAGTAAGAAATTTGACATTATCAGATATTGTCTTCTCAGAGTCATGTACCCATTTAAACCTGGGTCATATCAGGAAATTTGTGTACATTGTCTTTCCTAAGGACAAAATGTTGGGACCGGTCAGGATTCAAACCTTAGACTCTAGATCTTGAGTATGGTGGCCCAACTGCTGGGCCACCGACACCACACCTGAAATCACTTGAAACATTTTATTTTTAATCATTTTTATTTTAGACCTGTAATACTGGAAAACTTTTGAGAATGCCTCTGTTACAAGTTACCTGAAACAGATTCTTCTTATTTTTTGAAAGGATATCATCAGTTAATTTTCATATTTCTAAGATACCGATTGCTTACTGTTCTCATATTAAAATTTTACCAAGAAAACTGAAACACCTAATCTGCATCTGGTATTATCATACCTTATTCTCAAGTTCATGCAACTGTCTCCTCATTCACATAGGAAGTGATTTACTATTTATGAACATCTTATACAGTAAGGCCAATTAAGAGATTCTGAAGTGTATTTTCTTTTCTTTTTTTTTATTTATTTTTTATTCCAGTCCTATGATATTGGTCACACTGAAAAGATGACAGGTGTTATCAATTCACGAGGGGCCCTTTTCACTTGCTCAGGAGACAGAACAATCAAAGTGCTCCATCCAACAAGAGATCCTGATCCAATTACCACTATAGCCATCCATACCAAGGAAATTGCAAATGTGAGTTGCACCCTATCACCATCTGCATCTGTCTCCTTTTCTGGGGTATAGGATACAGATCAGGGATCTCCATAAAAAATCCAGTATTGAAATAGGTTTTATTTTATTTATTTTATAAGTGCTCCTGCTCACTAATCATATCCTTGCTCTATGTTTCTAACTGCCTAAGTTTTGTTTCAAATTTAACATGAAAGTACAAAAAAAAACAACTGATTTCTTTTTCACATCCATATTGTTGGGACCCACATATGAACATGTCTGTTGACAACACAATTTCTTGGGTATGTTCATTTTATCAAATTCCAATGTCAAGATGGCTGGGAAATCAAGTTTTTTTTTTTTTTGTTTTTCTTTCTTGTGTGTATATTGGAAAAATCAGACTGAGGCGGATCGGAACATATCACATTGTATGGTACCAGGCCAGAGCGAGGAAGATTTGTTAATTGCCTTTATAACATTGAAATAAAATATGATTGGTTAGGTTTCACTTGATATGAAACTTGCTAGGAATCAAATGGGTGAAAAGTTTATCTTTGTGCAGCCTCACTTGGCTTTGGCTACATTCTTATACAGCTGCAAAATGATGATACCACGAAAGGTTTGGCTTTCACGTCTTCTTAGGGCATCAGAGATGAACAGGAAATTAAAGATGTTAAAAATAAAGAGAGAGATCATTATTTCATTCTTTACTTCGTAGTGATTTTGATAATTTGAATCCCACTGTTATTTTATGCTTTTTAAAAAAATATTTTATTGCTTAATTATAGCTAGCCGGGAGACATCTAAATTAATTTATGGTAAATTAATATGATGGACTGTTTTATAAGCTTTCTGTGGTCATTAATTATGCTAGAGTTTTTTTCTGTTGACTTTTAGGTAATTAAATATAGCAAGTGTGCCAGATCAGCACCTCTAGGTTGCCTAGATCTAATTGCTAAGACTATGGTTATAAAGGACTTGCTATCATGGTTTCTGTAAATCCACTTCATTGTGCTCAATAAGATATGACATTCTGTCATGCCTTTCCAAGGCCTTCAGTGAGTGATGAGAATACCTTCATTTTTGTTTGTTTGTTTGCCAGATTGATTACAACAATGGGGTTCTTGTCAGTGCTGGTGGAGATGACTGCATTGGAGTGTGGCTACCAAAACACTGGGAGAGGGACACATATCTATTGTAGTTAAAAACACAGAGGGAGAAACAAGAAACCAACACAGATCTTTCAGTGTCAGGTCACAAAATGCAGTGTAATCCTCGGTGGATTGTATCAGCTTATTCCTGTGATGTTTACTAAAACAGTTTTGTCTTGTTTTGTTTTTGTTTGTTGTTTTTTTTTTTTTTTGAAAAAAAAATTTCAGAAGCTAATCAAAGGTTGTTCTTGAGTTCAAGGATATTTTCTTTGCTTTGTTTCCATTATTTCTTTTTTTTTTTTTCGTTGTTATTTACACTAAATATGATTTATTTGTATGATATCATTCATAAATGGTTGGCCAGAAAATCTCCTGATATAAACTGATATGAATATTTATAATCTCTCAATAAGATGAAATCATCTACAATCCCTCAGGACCACAAAATAAAAAAAAAAAATAGTTAACCAGTAGAAAGTTATAAAGAAAAAATGCTATGACTGTGGAGGGGAGTTGACCTCAGACAAGAATTTGCTTTATGCAAGTTGACTTGAAGTGGACTGCATTGTTTCTGACTTGGACAGTTTGTTCTTAATTGAAGGTGTGAAAGTGAACAGGATTCTATTCTATAATTACATCTTTGTCCTGATGGTGGTGTGCGATCATGCTTATTGTGGGGCTAAAAATATATAAGCGGTGCATTATACAAACCATAACCAAGTTTAAGCAATTTACATGATATGTATAGTAGCTTTGTTTCATAATTGTTTATCCAGTGAGGAATGAAATAGATTTTTGTTGAAAGTGCATGAATAGCATGCCACATTTTACTATATTGTCATTGTTTATGAGTGACGTTTAACTTTCTTCACCTCATAAAGTGATGTGCACAAACAAAAGCATAATCTATTCTCTCAGGTAACTATGTTTTTAGTTTGTTGTTTTACATTTTTTATAACCTTAAATTCTCAAATGTCTATTATTTATCAGCCCGGTTTGGCGAATATATATATAATATATATAAATTATTTTCTTTTTTGAAAGTTTTTTTTTTTTACCCATTTTTAAAACCAACTGCATTGAATGAAAAGGAATATTGTTTACAGATATGAAATTTTATACTGAAAACAAGGGTCTGACTATTCCACTCATCATTTAGTAAGGGGCTTAAGAATTCACTCTGTGGAATTTCTGGGCATCATGGGAAAATTACAGCACATTCTTCAGGTTAACTTTGCAGACCCCCATTTGGTCATTGTGGTTCTCTCAATGTTAGATTTCCCCATTGTTCTTTCACATATTGCCAGCTTTGATAATTCCAGTAGATAAATACTTATTACTCCCCTCTCCAAAGTTCAAAAAAAAAAAAAGAAAGAAAGAAAGAAGAGAGACAGAAAGAACCACCATTCTGATGGTTCAGTGCAATTCTCTGGTTTGTGCCATCTTTGCCTCTTAGCATATCGTAAGCTCAGTTCTTTGTTGCCCTATCTCCATTTTTCACATTTTGAGAGAACTGATGAGTTGTGTTTAGCAACTGTTTTTGTTCATAGGAGAGAGGACAAAATGATTTTCAAAATATACCTCTCTGGGCAAGTAAAAGGTGAAATGACTATAGTTTATGGTAGATTTGCTATCCCTTTTTCACATGACATATATATCTCCATATCGCCCAAAATGGAGATAGGACAACAAAGAACTGAGCTCGCGATATCAGAACAAAACATAGACGTTATGATTCTATGAATCCACTTCATAATCAGTTGAAATATTTTGAAAGAAGCGGGTTTTGTTTTATGTAAAAACTGATCGAGAGTGTTACAGTACTTGGGAGAAATACCGTACGGCCCGCACACTAAATAACAATAGCCTAGAACAACCCCGCTGGCTTAACCTGCTGGGACCC
>JBCAUA010567821.1:0-16434 GCA_038406235.1 Peronia verruculata
TGACAATGTTGTGCCAACTGAGTTACCCTCTAATCTATGTGAAAATTGCCCAAAATACAAAAACGTTTAAGAGTTAAGGCAAACTGTTTGGATATAGCACCTCAGTATCAAAAAAGGGTTTAACTGGGTTTCATTCCCTTTATTTCAGCAATAATATGTGGAACACCTCAAAGATATATATTGCTATTTTGCATTACAAAATCTGTTGTCTTTTTAAAATTTTTCTTTCCTTTCCCCCCCTTTTTTTTTTAAATTCTCACACATCCAACATCTTTTGCTTTCACAGACCCTTATGTTTTATATGGACATCTCAAAGATGTTTTACATTAAAAAAAAAAAATTTTTAAAAACTCCATATTAATTTGACTACATGCAGCATCCAGGAATGCACATACCAAGGAATGGAACACATGGTGGGTTGATTGATCGCAGCTTCTCTGTGTACTTCTTGAAATGGTCATTATTCAGCTCAGATGCTTCTTCCAAAGCTTTCTGATATTTGTGGGGGAGCTCCTGGAGATTAAATGTGGTACGAAAATATAGAAAGAAGCAAGGACACTTTATATCACTTTCATCATAAGCATGTAAGACATTGCCGCCTGTATCAGATTCAATTCTTTATATTTCGTTTAATTTTCAGGGGCCTCTTTTATAAAACTGTAAAACAATTTTATATCAAACATTGCAAAACACTTGCAAGAAGATAACTGTGCAGCACAATTACCCCAACATAGTGCAACAATTCACCTGTATTATGTCTATGTGGGCAATGCCTTGGAAAACAAATAATTTTCCACAAATAAGAGAGAAAACATCAGAATATTTATTATAACTTAGTTTACATCAATTTTTCTTGTGAAATGCAAATTCTCTGGTGTCCATGATCAAAATAATTTATAAATATTGATGAAATAAAAAAAATAAAATAAAACTATCATTTTAAAATATAAAAGATAAGACACAGAAGGATCAAAACAGCTTACAATTATTGATAAAATAACATTTAAAAAAATAGCACTTGAAAAATATATACGATAAGACACATTAGGAGTTTGGATAGACCTGAAATTGTATTTAAAATAACCTGACCGACTCTTAGACTCAATGATGACACAAACAGCCCAAGGCAATATCTCACCTTCTTTGTATGCTCCAGTCTGTAGACAGAGGCAGAGTTCAAGGCTCCAATAATCTCCAGAACTCCATTGAAATTGTTAAGCTCTTGAAAGACCAGCATAATTTCTATGATCCTTGACACCACTGCCACACGCTCTTCCAGATTAGGCGTCTCAACAATGAACAGTTCCAGCCAGTAAGTAAACTAATGACCAAGATAAACAAACTCAGAATGTTAAAAAGATTCTGCCCATACTAAGTCATAATGGTGATATGTAGGATGATTTAATGGTGACCTCAGAATACTATATGCAATGATTAAAATCTCTGACCATGCTCTGAATAGTTTCATTTGAAAGAATTAGCTCTGTGTCCGAGCTTAGGCTCAATTTACTATTTTGGTTAATGACTAAAAGCTTACACTTCATCTTGTAATAAAGCAAGAATTAAACTTGGGTCTTTCAAGTTCTCATCCCACCACCTCTTGATCACATAAAAGAATAACATCTGTGCATGAGTTACATTTTACAAATGTTCTGTAATGGATCCAAACTTCATTCAAACAAACACTGACTGCGATGAATTGAATCTTATACCATGTCATAAAAGTTTTGCAATATTCAAGACTAATGACTGTCAGTTGTAATCCATGAATGAGTGACTTACATTAGTGGAGAAGTGGATCATCTTGAGCAAGTTCGGAGCTGTTTGCTGCTTATCCTTCTTCATCCACGGCATGCCCACTAGTTCAGAGGGTTTGACCGCTCGATACAAGTCAAACTCCAATAATGTGACTTGACGAGCAATCTCTATGGGGTGAAGCTGGGTAAAATAAGGAAACTAGTCAGATACAAGACTGGACTCATAACGACGACATACACATACCATACACTCTTAAAACAAAAATGTTTCAAAATGTGCCAAGACCTTGGCCTACACCCAAGTGCAGATGCTAAATACATAAAAGTCATCATGACAATGTTGTTCACTAAAACAATATGTACCACAAAACTTTCTACACATGCCCAAGGAAAAATTGGAAATGTGGTGGAGAGAAAACAAAATAAAACGAGACTATATATAAAATATACAGAGTTATGCTAGATTGTCTGTTTTAAACAGCGTTTAAAGATTTCATATGTCAAAATAGCCTGTTGCCAATGGCTTAATGTGAATCATGGACAGAAGCTTGGCCACATGGCAGATGAAATTGCGTTACAAACAAATTCACAAAGTAACTTGTCTTTTTTTTTTTTTTTCCTTCAGCTGAGATATACTGAAAGCTGACAAATTGATCCTCTGGATATAATTGTTTCACTAACAAGCTATGCAATAATGACCCATATTCAATGAATTGTTATCAAATGCAATGTTTTCCATGGTGGGAAAACAAGAAGCAGAGTGTCACATGATCACTCTGAGATCAGGAATGAGTCCATTACAACTGCTCAAGCTGAACATCGTAATAGACTGTATGTTAGGATTTGGTTTTACTCACAGTAACAAGGTTAAACTCCTCTCTCTTGCGTGTCAGATGCCATTCTATTTTGGGTGGAAATTCTTGATATGTGAACTCTCGTTCTGTGTTGCTGCTTTCCATCTACAAAAGAAGACAATGAATTCATTCTTGACCCTTTGGAGTCCACCACAGCCATTAAGACGAGATATTACAGTGATTGCAAATTTGAACATCTTTACCGTGATTGCAAATATAAACAACTTTCAGGATAATAAGCCCATATTTTTCCTTATTTTGAACTAACTTATTCTTGCTCATTTTCTGACTGAAAATGGTTCATATTTTCATATGACATACCAGCGAACAACTATAAAAATCCCAGGAAAACGAACAACAACAAAGAAACAAAGAAAAAAGAAGCATTTACTTTCCAGGTTATACTTTTCGAAACAAAGTCTGCCATTTTAGATGGATTACAAAAAGAATCTAAACGGAAAAAGAAAAAAAAAAGAAAACAAACAAACTTACTTTCCGTGTTATACTTTTAGAAATAAAATCTGCCATTTTGCGCATGGCTTTGCCCTTGATAGATCGCAGGAATTCGTTGAGTCTGTCCAGCAGCTCAGGATCCCTCTCAAAATCATAGAAGTGACTGTCCACCCAGTGACGAAACACATTCACCACCCTGACCATTGGATAAACATTACATGTATTTTAAAGACCACAAATCATCGAAAAACAGTGAATTTCTAAAAAAAATAAGAGCTTTTCCTATATTTAAATAGAAAAACATCCAACAAATTCAATATATCACTATTCCCGGGAGCATAATTTCAAGTTTAGACGTCTCTTGTACTTAGCTTGACACCCTGACAAACTTCATATCATCATAGTCACATCACAATTGTCCAAGTCCTTTAAATAATTTGGAGAAAAACCATACAAAGTCATTTTGACTGAGTAAAAAGGTGTCATTCAAGTACAGTGAAAAAAAAAAAAAGAAAAAAAATCAAATGTTTGTCTATTTCTAACTGGAGGTGAGCTAGAGGAATTCTTGACCCATCTCATATGGTCTACACACATGGCACAGCGTTGTTAGTTTAAAACTCTCCCAAAAATAATAAACATCGAGACCATGACAACAGAACTTTTTTTCTTTATTTTATTAAAGTTAAAATGCTCAAATATGGTGCTTTTTTTCCCCCCAAATGTTTACTTTGATAAATATTCCTTCTGAATTCATGTCACATAGTTTCAAAGCTACAAAAACATTCAAAAGTGGTAGTTACAAAAGATAATTTAAATGACTGAACCATTTCATATCACAACTTAGGAAAGACCATAAATATACATAAGCTGAGCAATATTCCTATTCAATCTGAAAAAAAAAGCACAGTAAAGTCACTAAAGGAACAAATTGCTCTCCCTATGCCATGAGAGATGACCACAAAAAAAAAAAAAAAAAAGTCCAGATGTATACCTGAATTGCACTGGCTTCACGTATTCATTGCGAAAGCGCTTAAGGTCCTCCCTAATCTTCATAGCAGCATTATCATCAAGTGCTGCCGTTGTATCAAATGGCTCTGGGATTTCAAATCTGTAAATAATTAAACACAACAGGTAAATATTTTATAGGGGAAAAACAGTAGAAATTACAGCTTTGAGTCTTTCTCGAGCATCATGTTTTCATAAAAATAAATGACGCCTATGTGATTTCCTAATCACTTCTGTGCTTATTCCTTTACATGGTTACTAGTACAAGACCCCGTTCTATGAATGGGGCTTACTGAATCAAGAATTATAGATATTTAGAAAAACAGCTACAAATACTGTCTAATGAAAGAAGGGAACAGGTGCTAGGTAAAAAAAAAAATAAAATTGATAGTTAAACTGAATGGAAATAAATGGGTTACTATACAACAATACTATTGTTACTGTTTAAATTCTAGACACTGTAAAGTAAAACACTAGGTAGCATTGTAAAAGTAAGGGGCAGGAGGCATATAAAATATTACATACCACATTATTTTTTTTCAGTCAACTACTGAACTGAGTAGAAACTGACTATGCTGCGGACAGCAATTCACCACACTACCCCTGCCCTCCCCTCTCCCTCCCATTCTACCATCATAAAAATTGAACCAAACACCCCGCTCACGTTTACTGCTCAAATTTTTGTTTCCAATAAAGAGAAAAGAATGCCTTTGAAGGCATGTCCTGTTATATTGATGCTTCAAGCTCAGACAAGAAATACTTCACATCCAACTCACTGCATATTTTTCCATACTGCACTGTCTGATGTGAGAGGAATATCTATATTTCCTTTTATTCATGTATCTAATCCTAATCACTGAATATTGTGGAATGAGAATCCATCAACTCAGCAAGGCTAGTGAAGAATGGAACAGAGTGAAGAGAATTAACCTGCTGGTGTCAATGACTGTATCAGTCAACAGCAACTCAATGGATCTCACAGATGACAGATGACCTTAATCGAATATCTGACACTACATTTCTCAGACTGAAATGATCCCCGCTGATAACAACATGACAAATAAAACAACACTGAAATTATATTTGCATACAATCTTATGGAAAACACACAAACAACAGCATATGCAAAGCATACCTTTTGACCAACAATTCCAGCAGCTCTCTGGGAGTGCAGAAAGACCGATAGGTCTGGAGAAATGTGCGTAAGAAACGGGGATCTGCATACATGTGGTACGTGAGGCGTTCCACCAGTTTGGTCAGTTTGCCTCCCTATGAAAATAAATGAGAAAACGAACATATTATATGTGCTACGAACTAAGAGTTTGGCTTTATGAAAAATATTTTTCAAGGCAAGACTGATGGGGGGCAAAAAAAAATGTGGCAGGCCACCAGCCTCTCCATTGGTAACATCACTCAACCCATCTCTATCTCAAATGAGCAGGGCTGGTGAAGATCAGAGGAAATGGAGGAGAAAAATTCTGTCAGTGTCACTGAGAGCAGGTGAAGCTGACATATGACAGATGAAACAAGATTAAAAACCAACATGCCATGAACCTTCTAAGTTGTATTGTGTGTATCTGTGTAACCCTTTCATTGGTAGTATTCTGCCAATCCAGTATCTCGCCTCCCTGTGCTACACAAGATGTGTCAACAGCAAGTGCTGGAATGTCAGATTTTCATGATGTCATTGAAAAATAAAGCTTGGCGGTGTATAATTAAATGATCATATGTCTACACTTTTCACCTATTTGTCAGAAAAATCAGCTTGATCAGATTTGACAATTGGCAGCTTTAGATATAAGTCCAAATACCCAGTCTTCAATTACATAACTAGAGAAAAAGACATTATTATGAAATGCAAAAATTGTGAGTCTTACAGTCTTGATTTTTTTTTCTATAGAATCTTTACCTTGATGAGGGGACTCTCATAGGAAGACTCCTGATTTTCCTCAAAGATGATGTTAGTGCTGGAATCCTCCACAGCAAATTCATACATATCTGGAGATGGCAGTATCAAAGGGTGGTTCTTCTCCTCCTCTCGCAGCTTGCTATCCAGGCTTCGCTCCAGCATGCTGCAAACAAAGTTGGAAAAAGTAATGACAGTTCAAGGAAAGGTGTTCATAAGGAGAAAAAAAAAAAAAAGAGAGAGAAAAAAAGGCTTGGTGTTATTAGGAAATACTGCTAGTCTGCCAGAGATTTTGTACCCATATTTATCAATTTTCAGAAATAACAGATATGCAAGCCCCGGTGCTTTCAGACTATATCGCAAGCTATTTGGAGAGAAATTCCAAGTATTTTCTTACTGAATGCTTATCATTTGTGAAAAATTAGAGGCACTCTCTAACTTTGATGTTATTTTATGGAAAGATATTCCAGGTATTTTCTAAATAAATTGTATGCTATTTTGGTCATTTGGAGAAAAATTCCAAGTGACGTCTTATAATATTCCATGCTATTAAATACTGAAACAATTCCGAATACTTTGTAACAATATTGAATGTTATTGGGGGGGGGGGAGGGAATTCTGATACTTTGTAACCACACTGTGTAACATTTCAAAAGAAATTCTGAGTTCTTCCTAACTAAATCATTTGTTATTTTGAGAGCAATTCCCAATACATTATAATTATATTGTGTGTTATTTAGAGACACATTCCAGGTCATTTGTGGCTGAAAACAGCAATCCATCCAGCCCTGAAAAACATGTAAAAACAAAAAACAGCAAAAAAAAAAAAAAAAATAGAAAAGAAAAAAACATTACAAACCTCCTTGTTTGTAACAAGACAAAGGCTGCCATCCAGTTGGTCTTTTCCTCTGCGCTTTTAGCTTGGAGAACAATATGCATGTGCTCACGAGGATGTATTTCAAATGCATTTTTCACATCTGGTGATAGAGGGCACAACATTAGTGCTGTCTGTCATATTTTAGGCAAATTCACATGTTGCAGTGATGAAATCAGAAAATTGTCAAAAGAAGAGGAAAATTTTTTGTCAACTCAAAACATGTTAGAAAACAGCCCTCACCCTTCTCCAACCCATATGCTTTATCTGATAAAAAAGAAAGTCTTATTTTGATATCAAAGAGGGGAAACTAACTGCCTGAAGGAAAAAAGGAGGATTTCCACCAATTGGCGGAAAATTACCATCACTGATGTTGGCATGAGCTTATAGTCGGATCGGTGTACTAGATGTTAATAAAAAAAATAAAAAAATAAACAAGATAAACAACAACAATAACAACAAAAAACCCACACACACAGAAAAAAAAAAAAAAAAACTCAGTAAGAAGGTGAACTAATAAAACCATTAGAAAAAATGCACGCACACCTACAAAAAAAAAGCAGTTTTTGTCCCCAAAAATATGTGTTCAACCTCTAAATTTCCAGAGATAGCCCACATATGACATTACAAAAATGGTTTAAACAGTGCACAAAATTAGATCAACACAAAAGAAGTTGAGGGAAAACGTTATCATTACATATAAAGATTCTAACTATAACACCTCACTATTACTACCCCTTTAGGTTTTCAGATCACCACATGGATGATAAGTTTCCCTACTGAATCACATGCCCCCTTGGTAACTCATGAACAAAATGCTGGAAGAAATTTACCATCAGTATCCTCCCTATCCACCACTTCAATTTTACGGATGAAGAATTTTTCCTTAAGTTTGTACTCATTTGTTGTGTTTGTACTCATTGTGGACGTCCGGCGAGGGTTTGTCTTGCAGAGAATGATCAAGCCGTCAAAGAGAAAACAATATCGTTCTGTGTTTGCTCTTCTTGGTATCCATTTTGTCAAAGGACCCTCTGAAATAAGATGGAACTCCTATGTACAATATCTCTTAAGATTTCACAGATATAGTAAGACAAAAAATAATCAAAACATTTAGCAGGAATGTTGAACTGTTTTCACATAAATGTCAGTGTGCTGAATTTAAATCAGCAACTCTCGTGCGACTACTCAACTGCATATTGTCATGTCTGATGAACTCAGGGCTACGAACTGCGATCTCGAAGTTCAAGCGGTCGCCGAACAACAGTTTCACTCTCGCCCGAAAGTCTCTTCTACTTCTGGTTCCAGAGATATCGTGCGTCACTTGTATCACATTGAAAATTATTTTAGGACCACAATTGTCTTGTGAACTCAGCAAAAATTGGCAGCCGATCCGCCAAAAGTAGATTAAAAAAAAAGTCAGAATTCCAACTAAAGTAAAAAAATTGACATCCCTGATTGAGATAATATTTCTGTACTAAAGAATAGTAACGACAGAATAAATAAGCATACATGTATGTATGTATGTATTATAATCATATACCCATCCTGGAACTTGAACCACCTTTTGACAATAGAATTATATACAAAGTAACTAAGTAAACCTATATGATAAAGCAAAGTAAAACCAAACAAGTTATACTACGAAATTATTTTCCAATGAAAATTTAAAAAAAAAAAAAAAAAGAACTATCATTTTTTGCCAAGTAAATCTGTAACAACAGCAAACAACTATTAATATATTACCTAAAATAAAAGTGTGTACATTGTGTGGACCCTTACCATTTTTAATAACAGTGATATATCGAAAAAGTAGGTCCACAGGCTTCTAAACTTACCCATGATAAATTCACTGCACATTTGTATGATATCTTTGCCATCCCATCCGTCAATGCTTTTCTGAATCTCTGTCATTTTTTGATGTATGGCTGATCTGGAGTGCGTGTGCATCCTCAAGGACAATTCCCTGGGATCAGATAAAAAGTCAGTCATACTTGGTAGTGGTAAGCCTTTATCTTTGATTTGTCACTCCTGAATGAAGAATATCGTCACAGTGTGTTTCTATTAATTGAAGTCTGATTTCTCAAATTTGACAGGGGAGTTAAAAAAAAACCAACAAAACTGATTTCCTGGTTGTCTTGACACTACTGGAAGTTGAAAAGCTAACATTTTCAAATTGTATTCAAGAAGCCTGTTCTAAGCTGACCCTTATATATGGAATCAGGGTTTCCATTTTCATTTTTTACTATGTTATATGTGAGTATGAATGCGTGTATAATCATGTCTCAACAACTGTGAAAGGATCTGGCTTTTGAGAACAGATGTTTTCTATACTATCTTATCTTACTACTTCCGAGCTCACCAGTTTTTTCTTTTGGGCACATTGCCCAGCTGTCTCTCTAGACGAGCTTTCAGAGCTTGTAGAAGGCCATCAGCCTGAGTTAAACACTCTTTGTCCTCATCACTCGGACTCGTGCTGATCAATGCCTGCGGATAAAAAAAAAAAGCACAAAAAAAAAAAAAAAAAATTAACTCTCCTTACAAGTTTTACACGATTAACATGATCATTACACAAACTGCCCTACTCAATGAGCTATTTTGACAGCCAAATTATTTCCCTTTGCTAAGTACAAGAGGTATACAAAATGGAAAAAAATTTTTTAGCTCATTTCTTGAAATGTGAGTAAACCTCTGTTTCATTATGTCTTTCAACCTCCTGCTGCTTGATATCTCGAGTAAAACTAAAAGATTTGCTATGTCAATTATTATCTTTTCCTCTCACTGTGATAATTTGTCCATAATACTTTGCTGTGCATGTTTCAAATAACAAGAAAGAAAGTAATTTTTTCCTTCTTTGCAAATGCTTGTCTTATAACTCTTGTACTTTGCAAAGGGGTAGTATCTGGCTGACTGAAAAAAAAAAGCCTCATTTTGGGGGGACATTTTTGGAGTAAGGAACTGTGCCACGCAGGCGGACCATACATATGAGACGCAAGGGAAGGACCTTTCACTGGAATTTCCACCCCACTGAGGATCAGACTTAGTGAAGTCTGGAACACTCACTCATTTCATTCTAACAATGACAAAGATTTGCAATAAACAAATATAAGAATCCTAATGCTGTCTCTTAATTATGGCTGGCTCCAGTTTTCAAATAAGATATAGTGAGAAACAACTTGAAATAAGGGCTAGGGATCCAATGAAGGAAATTTGTCTTGAAAAACATTCACCCAGCCTATCCAGTTGACCATACTATTGAGCTATTTTTCAACTGACAAGGTAACCTCTATTTGCCATTACATAAGGTATAACACAGATATGATTTCCACCTAAGACCGCACTGCCCAAGAACCTGCCTCTCATGGGAAACGAGATTTTCTTTCTCTATAATTTACCACTCTGAGAACTCACTCCCAAATAAAAGCTCAGTGTCGGGCCAAAGCATGTGATGACTTATGGTGTCATTTTCAAATCAGTGTCCACTTGAGGGAAATGCACAGTGCTAGATGTGCAGTGAAAAGGAGACAGGGGTAGAGGAAATAGGTAGACAAAGGAGTGGAAGTGATAGTTGATGTATGACTGCATAATCAGGCCACACTGTGGACAAACCCATTAGCCTTTCTTTGTTTATGGGACAGCACCTATGATTGGCTCTGTCTATATGGAGGAATAAGTTTAGCCTCCTGAATGGTCAGCTGTTTTCCTACTTCAGTGGGTCTAGCTAATACTGAACACCTGAGTCACTTGTGCAATAATCCATAAAGTAACAGCAAATATCATGTTTTCATTAAAAAAAATAGTACCATTACAAGAAAACTCACTCAATATTCACATCCTGGGCATTACTGATGAAATTATATGATAAGAAAGGTAGCCAATCATAACACACACAGGGGATCAAGCTGTTTTTATTCGCTTAGATAAATTTTAACTAACAGTAACACTCAATTAATCGTAGTAGTGAAAACAGTCTGTTATCAGATAGGTTGCATAACTTTTCAATCCCCCTGAGAGCCAGTCCACCTAAGAACCCGATTTTTTTGTTTCCTGGTGACCGGGCTCGTAGGCGGAGACCACTGTATTGCCAAGGAGCAAAGAATAAAAAAAATCATAATTTTGTCCATTTTTTTTTTTAAACATGTGGGACAAAAAAAAAAAAAAAGTTTAAGATGGTGACCAAAAATACATCCATCATATGCGAATTTTCAGAACTTTCCATTTAATCATGTTTCAAATAACAAGTGCAAACAGTGACTTTTTGTCTTTTCTTTTCGTTCTTTATTCATACTTAATTCATCTGGCAGACGGAAACAATTTGGCGAACAAACAAAATATGGACAACTTTCTAGTTTCAAATCAAAGTGACCACAAAGCAAGATTTAAAGTGATGAACAAAACATTTCATACCTTCACAATGTCAAAATACTGCAAACAATGGTACACAGGACCCATAAGTAGTTTTGGCAAGACATATTTGAAAGCCTCTCGAAATCCATTTCCCGCTTGCTATAAGAAGTAAAAAAGAATGGCCAAGTATTAGTATGAGAACTACAGAAGGATATGAGAAATGCTATAATGTAACATGAATTCAAACAATATGAAAATAAATGCTACAACGTAATATGAATTCAAACAATATGAAACTAATCTGCAATAAAAATTGATAGAAACAGCTGTACAACAATGACAAGATGACTTTGCTTCAAGTCAGACCACTGCAAACATATATCCCTATTTGTATGGCACTGGACAGTTTCAAAGAATTCTGCGAGTATTATAAAATGCAGAAAGATCTTTAACTTCCTGAAAGAAGATTACTTCTAAAAGTGTTGTTTTTTTTAAATCAACATGTTAACTATGTATTCAGAATTTCAGTACTATTATTATACATACTGTAAGATTCTTATAAATCTCTACACATTGTACACTTCAAATGAGAAATTAATGAAAGAGTCTTATCTTCCAACACAGTTAATGCTGAAGAAATCACACGCAGACAGATTGACATAATGGACTCATTCTTTATATCAAAGAGATCACAAGGTGGCAGTCAATATTCCATTTTTTTAACAATGCAAGTTGTAATGTGATAGAAGTATCAAGTTCCTTTGTTTACATTGTGAAATGCATTGTGTGGTAAACAATTTGTATACAGTGTCAAAAAGGGCTAGGAAGGTGCACTAACTTTCAATACATATTGACTGAAAATACAGGTTATTTTGTGCATTTATTCACAAAGTAATTTCAGCTACCAAGTGGCCAAGCACCTGGCCACCGGGAGATTCAAAGCAGGTCCATTGCTATAACTTCCTGTCCAATTTTCAGTAATATAAAGAAATAATTTTTTGCTCCACATTTGTATCCTTCAATCACATATACAGATAATTATGCATTCTGTTACACCAGCAGATGTTATGTGTATCTCATATTAGAGCATTGTCACACACAAAGTGATCAGAGTCAACAAAACAAGCATCTAGCTATTTATTATTTTTCTTTTCGTATTTGAATCCATCATCTAAGTTTCGAATGTAGTATTTTGTTGTAACTTTTGACCCTTAAAGACCTTCTACACAAAGTTATAAATAAAAGTGAGATCCACAGATTTCAATGCTGACCAAACTAATCATGCATAAGCCCCTTTTCTTTTTTTTTTTTCACCTTGATGCCATCTTTCCACACTGATATAACTTCGTGTCTGGTGGAGATGCACAACTAAATTTGGAAAACTAACTGGACAAATTTACCTTTTTTCTATGTTTGGCAAACTGCCTAGTTTATACATTTGAGAGCCAGCTTAGTATGCCAGTGTAACATTCTCTTAATTCTCTGAGTGATTCTCTAAATTCACCTCTGCTTACCTTCAAATGGTTTATCACATCCTCTCTCATCAGCAGAGCATTAAGTCGTCCTTTACCCTGGGGCCCCATCATGTCTTTCACATAACGCTCATACACACTGAATTCTTCTCCCTGTCAGAAAACAAGAAAATCTCTTTAGGCTTTTCTCATTTTTCAATCTTCTTCCTTAAATTAACAAGCAAATATTCTATATCATATGAAAACGTACTGGAAAGACGATCAATAGCAATGCTGACAAAATCATTTCAATCTGACTTGTGTCATGTCATATACATTCAACAGATTCAAGCCCACCATTTTAAATTGGTAATTTTGACAGTACCAGCGCTGATTCTTACTGACTATTTCTGTCTCTGTATCTTCAAAAAGACAAATGTTACATTACATTTGCATCTTCAGTGTTTTAGAATTGTATCTTGGTCAATCTGACACTAGTGGATTAATTTGTTTCTTCATTTAAATCTAATCATTAAATATCCTGAATTTCTAAAAGCATGTAATATCACCTTATGTGTTATTTCATAAAGTTCTAAAATAACATATATGAACAAACAAATGATAAGGGAGAAAAATCCTAAATTTTTAAGACCATATCGGAACAAATAAATGACTCATGATTTCCCAAACCATAAAAAGACAAATAAATGGCAGTATGTGAGAAGCTGCTGAATTTCTAAAACATATGAGGATTAACAAACGACTGAATGTGAAAAACTGCTGGATGTCTAAAAATACACAAGGACAAATACCTGATCCTGTAAGAGACACAAACTTGAGCTGCAGTTTAGATATTTTTTACAGGGACAACTACATTTATGTAAAAGAAGACAATGATCAGGATTATTCGAGGGTCAGTCCCAATAACAATGTTCCTACCTCAGCTAAATCTGTGAAACATGTTCCCACTAATGGTATGTCTTCTTGGGCCATTTCCACCTGGTCTTCTACTGAGCTCAATAACTTGGCAGTGAAATCGTAGATGTCCAGTATATTGCTGAATATTGCCTCCAAATCCTGAACAAATAGACAAATAAGTAACAAATACTTAACTGGTTACACACATCATAAGGAAAAATAAGCAGTAAATTGAAATTAATATGGGATATTTCACATAATATACAAACCAAAAAAAAAAAAAAAAAGAGGGAAAGAAAGAGTAAAAATAAGGATAGGTTTACCTGAACATAAAACAATAGGAAGATAAGTTTTAGTTAAATCACAAATATCTCCATCACAAACAGGAATTTAAATTCTGTAACCACTGACAATGTCAGTGGAAACTGTCAATGTCAGGATTTTTATGCTGCCATTAATAGTCACGTTTAAGAAACAGTGGCCCTGGCTGTAAGATGATCTGGTGTAAGTAACATAAATGCTGTATTAAAGAAAATTCTGCTACAAAAGAGTAAAATTTTTTTACCAGGTCAGCATCTGGACACAAAATTGAAAACCAAATAATTTCACTTCATTCTGCCAACATCTATCACTCTCATGACCATATTTAAGGGATGTTGTAACTTTAATTAAGGCCTAATAACTATCTCTTGGACAGAAAATGGTCTGTGAATTAGACAACATATTCCTTGAATATACTACTTTCTTAACCATCTTAGAACTAGCCCAAAACTAGGAACTGATGACTGGCACACAGCAGACTATTCTACAAGACCCAGGTGTAAATCAGTTTTTACATAACTTCTCCATTTAATTCCAATCATAAAAGAGTATGGAACAAGCAGTAAATCAATATGATGCATGGGCAACAACATAACAGAGGCAGAAACTTGAGAAAGATTCACTCAATAAACCTTACTTTTGACCGTGGGAAGAGTGTGGCAAATGGAGCTCTGAAAACACGAATGATCATGTTGAGGTCTCTCAGATACTGAGTTTCCTCCATTATCAGGTCTTTGACAATTTCCTCGTAACTCAGATTCTCCCTCCGCACAGGCTCGTCCTCGACCACAACGGACAATTCTTCCTCTTGGAGGAACATGTCGTACAAAACCTGCAAACAGATGGGTGTGAACAAGATTACAACTATTTTCCCTGAATATGACATTATCTTGACAATGAAATACGAAACAATAAGCAATTTCATACAATCAACTGATAAACTCCTGCACAATGGGCAACGGGCTGAAAGTAACTTTTCACAGAAGTTAACCCTCCCCCCACCCACCACAAATGTAATGCAAAAACAAGTCTACATGTTCAGTGTAAAAAAAAAAAAAAAAAGAAAAAAGGAAAAGAATAAAATAACACAATATTATATTATAATAAGGATGTCTAAAGACTTGTAGGGTTTGAGAACCTACCAGATCAGCAAAAAATCCTAGCACATGTGCTGTTGAGTGTGTGTACACAGACTCAATGAAGACACACACAAACCAGAATATACAGAAGATGTGCAGGTTAATTCTCCACTAATTTATCTCACCATAAGACAACAAGTAAAGGACACAGCAGCTTAATATTAATAGAAATCTCTCGAACGTAGTTTAAATATTAAAATGGTAAAAAGACATGTCTTAAACTAGCCTTTACATACATTTCAATCTTCAACCTCTCATTTACAATCACCCTGTCATGATACTCAGAGGTAGGTTAACATGTGTACTGCGGCATACTTTGACATTTACACACAAAGATTCAGGTTTTCCTTTTTTCACATGCTTAACAAAATGATCCACTGGCAATTTCTAAAGTACTGGCATTAAAAACAAGACACATCATGTATACTTCCACTTAAATTCTGTTGATAAACAGTATTATCCAGGGCTTCTAATGATAGTTCTGCCAATTTTGTTTAATCAACCTAACGATTATCTAGAATTAGGTTCTTCTATCTGTCCATCCAGATGAAGCCATGGAACTGAAACTTAACAGACATTAGTCCGAACAAAACTTTCACTGGTTAGTGCTTTCTGATGTCCTCTTTCTAATGTGCAGTACTTTCAGTGCCCTGACACCTACCTGCCCAATTATAATATAACTTCAACCACAAAAGTCAAAACATATGATTGGTATAAATTTGTCTCTCAGTTCCTCTGCCAACTATTGTGAATAATTGGAAGCATTAGGCCAGGACTGAAAAAGCAAAATACTTTCATACTTTCACCAACACTTAAATCTTTTCTAACACATGATCGTTTTTCTAATTCAAATTTAACTTTCTGATTTTCTCCTAATACCCTGTATAACGTAACTATGAGGTTCTTACAGTTTTGTTATATTCACAAGATTCAAATCAACTTCAATATTCATATGTAATTAGCACACACCTGATCGGCACATATTGCAACTCTGATGTCTTGTGATGTGATTTCACTGTGTTTTATATTTTTTACATAAATTCCAGAGATCTGAAAGAGAAAACAGAAAAAAATTGACATTTTTGCTATATAATCAAAAAAAGAAGCACTGTGAAAAAGAAATGTATCACAATTAAATCGAAATGACATGGGAACTCCTCATAAAATCATTCTACCCATGATATTTTGGTCAAGTATTTTGAAATACAATGGTCTCCGCCTAAGAACCCGATCGTCGGGAGACAAAAATAGCGGGTTCTTAGGCGGACGGAAAAGTTACGCAACCCCTCTGACAACAGATTCTCTTCACTTGTCTTGATTCATTGATCGTTACCATTAGTTAAAGATTTATCTATGCAGATAAGTACAGCTTTCTTCCCTGTGTGTGTTATAATTAGTTGTAGCAATTCCTA
>JBCAUA010567931.1:0-16432 GCA_038406235.1 Peronia verruculata
CGGGATCAACATGAACTGGAGGATCCACACTTTGAAACGTCCTGGGAGTCCACTCTTGTCGATGTTCTCCAGGCCAATTATCAGCTGAGTCCGCACTTCGTCCCTCTGCTTTGTGTCCTTTAGAGAAGCGTCATACCACCGACCGAGACTTTTTACGGATAGAAGGGAAGTAATAGGGCTGGTCAGAATGATCTCCCTTTACCCGAGCCCCTCTTTTTCATTCACTTGAATCAAACACTTTTGCGAATTAACTAATCAATTATTATCGCCTTTACAGAATAATGTCAAATATAATAGGCTTTTTTTTTTTAGCCTTTATATAAGGAGAAACACAGCAGTGCCAAATTGCAAATTGCTACATTAATCAGCTTTTGAGTCCATAAGCCTCATACAGGGTTATCTTGTAGGTTTATAGTTAAGATTTGATTTTACCGTTGTCTTAAAGGAAAGTAAAAGTACCATCTCTCGATCCCCCAAGAGAGGAAATTGGCTTGGCCATTTCAGACCGCGTCGCCGCAGTCCGGAGCCACTGTACTTCCCCCGATAAACATCAGGTATCCGTTTTACATATGGGTGGGCTGAGGAAAATTGTGGTAAGTATCCTTCCTAAGGATACAACATGCATCTCTATTGGACTTTTTGCATCAGTAACTGTTGACGTTATCGTTGTTTTGCTTTAGCGATCTGAGCTTGATTTTTGCCCATTGTTAATTATTTTGATTTTGTCACTATCTTACAACAGCTACCTATAGTGGACTTTTGGCTTTTTATATAATTTGATTTAGTTTTTGTCTTACAATCGGAATTTCTATTGAATTTGTTTTCCTTTCCTTTTTTTAAATGTTATCACTATGTTGCAGTTATAACATTTTTTTCTTAACTTCCAGATTTTGATATTATTATTATCTTACAATAGCCATCTTTATTAATTTTTATGAAACATTTGATGATATCATTAAATTTACATTATCATTTCTGTTTCAACATTATTTGCCAAATATTTACAAGCTTTACCTACAGTTATAGTATCAAATGAGACATGACACGATGAAATCAGGCGCTCTTTTAAACTGAGACGACCAAAGAAAACACGAGTTTTTCAACACTGAATGAATTTTTTACCTCATTTTTTTTTTCCTTCACAGAACTCTTCTATGCCAATGTAAAAATGTATAATAGAGTTAGATTTACTCAAATGGACTGAGATAAGGCCCAAAAAGTGTAATTTAGTAGCATGGCCCAGTAAGGATAAACAAGGATTAATAAAAGTGATGGGCCATTTTTTCACTAAATTCAGTTGCATGTCCCCTCCCATTAAATGCCAACATCTCGATTTCTAATTAAGATAGAACAAAAATTTTGGAGCAAAATCCATATTTCAGGATACCCCCCCCCCCCCCTTGCCAGTCACATTCTTAAAAGTTGTTAACAACAACGGCAACAACAATAAAGGCAGATGATAACAAACAACTGTATATTATGAATGGAGACATATGGACTCGAAAGCAGCTGAATACAACCTTCTGAAATCTGGTGCACAGTCTTGCTGCACACAGATCTGTGTTTCTATCCACGTAAACCTGGAAAAAGCTGACTGTGTCTAACGTTATTCTAAAACGACAACAATGATCAAGTAATAAATTCGTGAGGATGTTTGATTCGAATTATTCGTGGACAGGATGAGTGATGGAAAGAGAAATAACACAATGAATTGCAACCCGGTCTCCGCTATGTTCAGTCGTTGGTTGGGGAGACAGGTTTAAATGAAACAACAACAATAACAATAATAACAACAACAATGACAACAGCAGCAACAACAATATAGCAACAACAACAGCAACAACAACTTAAACCCCCGATATCTGCTATAAAACAGTTTGTATGACTACCCCCCTCGTCCACCCTCCCCAAATTTTCTGTGCTAACTCAATGTCGTGCTTTGGGTTTTTTTGTTTTTTTTTAAGTTTAAACAGTGATATTGTTGTCTAATACCGTCTGCTTCTTTTACTCCTTTTCTTTACTAAATGCTTATAATGGACATGTGTACACAGTCGCTTCTGATCCCTTCATTCTTTAGGCAAATATTTGTAACAATTTTTCAAAATCGTGCTATTTTTGATTTCGTATCCTACAGAAATGTCTTCTTCATTAAATAATCTCCGTTCGCTGAGTGAGTTTTTGTAGAAGTACATTCAATAGATCTACACCAAATAATAATAATAAACACAAATGAGAGCAGAGGAATAAAATTCTTTGAGTGTTCCTTGAAACTACTAAAATTATCCATACATGTACATGTCCATCAACAGGAGCCCAGAATTTGAGGCAATGTTACCTGCAATTCCTTACCTCTCCGGTCCTACATGTCCTTATATCTGTGTTCTTGACATCGAGGGCAGCAATTCTCCCACCACACTTCCTGCCCTCAAACGTTACAAATGGATGAAGATGGCAGACATAGGGCAACTCAACGTAACCAGTCCTGGTGCGAGAGGCGGGGCTGGTGTTGATATGGAGAACAAACCTGTACGAGATGTTTTCCAAGGAGACATTGATGCCGTTATGAAACTCTTTTGCTTCATCATCGGAAAAGATTGGCCTCATACTTAGATCTAGATGTTTGATTTCTTTTTTTTTTTTTTTGAGGGAGGGTGGGGGAAATCACATTTTTTGTTGGTTTTGTTACATCTCTCCTCAGAGTATCTGAAGTTTGAAAATACAGAATCTGAACTGTTAAAACATACCTCTAGCTTCTTGGTAAAAGTCCTCAGAATGGGAGAACGGAGAGAGCTGGCCAAGTTTCTGTGGTGTTCCTAAAGGACCCCTTATACCCTAGCACCTGAGGGTTTCTGTTTGTCAATCAGCCATTATGTGGAAAAAAGTGAAATTGGCACTGACATGTGAAACATTTTTTTAAATGGGAGAAATCATTTTTCTCCATTTGATGAGCTAAGAACTGGAATATTGTTAGAATAACAGGAACAAATCCATATCATCATTATTGAATCTGCCTGAATTATTTATGTTACATCTTTCATAATTCTATCCAAGTTTATACCGTACAATTATAACTGGAATGATGGATGCCACTCCATGATAGACACACTCAGAGCCCATATCAATCACCTTCCTCACCCTGTATCTGACATATGTCTGCCTCTCCCCGCAGCACCTAATGGAACCACGGAATAGAAAAACTGAAACTGAAAATACAATAGCCATTCTGTCCTTTCTGATTTTGTCTAGACCTATATCATTCTGTGAAACTATATGTCTTGCGACCAGGGCAAATGAGTCAGAAGTTGCACTGGGCAGTGAAGACATATGGCCATTTTTGGTTGTTTTTAACTACTTTTCGACTGAGATACTAATTTTTTTTTGTTCTCAGAAAACAACAATTTAACCTTTTTTAATCCGAAAAGAAGATATGTTTTGGCATCATAGTCAGAAAAAAGTAAAAAATGGTGCTGACTTGAACTCACCTGGTGCCGCTAGCGCTTGCGACTTGTTTGCCTTGGGCACAAGACATATTTATCCTGTAGGCATTGTTCGTAATAATCATACATATTTTATTCTTAATGTTCCATAATAGAATCTTATTTATCTATGATAACCTCAATCTGAATTTGTGTAAATGCTTTATCTTAAGGTACCTTCTTGGGTCTATAGGTTTCTGTTATTTGATTTTGGCATGATCTGAAGACAACCTTACCAAAAAAAAATTGGTTTTATCATTGTTTCACATGAGTTATCTCTGCTGGAATTTATCCGTCATTTGATTTTGTCTGTGTCATTTATTACACTATTTCCACTGGGTCTTTTAACATCATTGCTTTACATTAATTAGATCTTTTCATGGTCTTAACCCTTTTGCTATCAGAACAGATGTTGCTCATTTTATTGTCTCTTCTGGGTTAGCTCAAGGACCTTTTGTGGAAGCTGTTCACATCCTAATATCTTTGTTTACCAAGAGTATTTTTGTTTACTTTGAGGATCTTTGTAAATTTCAAATCTAAATCTTTGGATGGATGTTTGAAAAATATCTGAGTTGTAGTTGTGGCAGTCAAAGGGTTAAGACCTTATATTTACTATCTCCATAGGATTTCCTACCCATATTTGTGATGCATCATGAGGGTTTAGTTCACAAGGTATATTTGGCGGAAATTGAGTCATTGATGCAGTGTCAAAGAGTGATCTCTCAGCTGTCCTTGAACACCAGTTTCATTGCTCAGTGACGTTATTTGACTGAGTTATGAGCATCTAAAGCTATTGCCTATGGTTATCAAAAGAAATAAAAATGATGAGAAATTGGCTCTTCATGTTTTGTGTGTATCTCCTTAGCAACAGACCTTACATTGTTAAAAGTGTTTATTACCTAGTTCTCGAGTTTAATTCCATGTTCTGATATGTTTACATGATGCGGTGATGCTCAAAAAATAGGTTGGTGTAAAAATCCAAAATTCGACCATTTGACCTCTCCTTGACCTTTCTGTCACATTTGCTCGAATCAGCCCGGTGTACCTTGTGGACCGAGTCATCGTGATGAGTTACATTTGATTTTATCACTGTTTTCGATTATTTATGTCTACTGTAATTTTTTATGTTATATATTTTATTTTACAGAAACAATCTTTGCTGGATTTATTTTCTATTATTTGATTCTATCATTATTTTATACATAATTTCTATAGACTTCTTTTCTATCATCTAGGTTCAGGAATGTCTTACATTAGCCACCACTACTGATTTTTTGATTTCATCATTAACCACCGCTAGTGCTTTTTTCTCCATCATTTGATTTTGTGCTTATTTTACATTCGCCATCTACAATGGATTTTCCCCATCATTTGATTGTCCTACATTTTACATGTCTTCTTGATTTTTCCCCATCATTTGATTTTATGGCTTTCTTACATTAGCCACCACTACTAATTTTTGTTCCCATTATTTGATTTCGTGATTTTATTTCATTAACGTCGGCTAGTGATTTTTTCCCATCATTTGATTTTATGCTTGTTTTACATTCGCCATCTGCTCTAGATATTTCCCATCATTTAATTATCCTACCTTATACATGTCTTCTTGATCTTTCCCCATCATTTGGTTTTATCTCAGTCTTACATTAGCCATCACTTCTGAATATTCTTTCATCTCTTGATTTTCATGACTTTCTAGCATTACTAATCTCTACTGAATATTTTGACTGATTCATTTCATGATTGTCTTACCTTAGCCATCTGCTCTATATGTTTTCCATCATTAATTGATTTTATGATTTTCCTACATAAGCCATTTCCACTGGATTGTATTCTCCTCATTTGATTTGATGATTTTCTTATATAATATGGCCATCTGTAGTGAGTTTTTTTCCAGCAGTTCTTTTTAGAATGTCTTATGTTAGCAATCTCTGCTGGAGTTTTTGCATCATATTGTTTTGCTTTAGGTATCTCTGCTGATGTTTGTGATGGGATTTTGCGATTGTTTTGCACTAGTGAGTCAGTGACATCTGCGTAAATTTTTTTACCAGTATTTTGTTTTATCATTCACTTTCATGAGTCATTACTGCTTGATTTTTTTAGGCATTTTTATTGTGTCATTGTTTTATGTTTGTCAGATCTACTGGATTTTTTCCAGGATTTGATTTTATCACTGATTTACATTAGCCATTTCTACTGTTTATTATTTCTAGCATTTGCTGTTGTTATAATGTTGTCCCTGTTTTGGTGTTAAAGCCATTTCTGTTAATTTTGTTCCTAGCATTTGATTTCGTCAGTGTCTGACAATAACCATCTTTATTAATTTTTATTTATCATTTGATGTTACCATTAATTTATACAAGTATTGGTCATTTCTTTTTCAACAAAAATACCAAATACTTACTTATATGTTTTAGCTCCAACTTATGCCAGCACAATGTGTCTTTTCTCTTTTTTCTTCTGGAACTTGTGTATCTCATCTAGAATTACAAAGCTAAGCCGAAAGAACATGAAATTAATGTTGAAATTGAAATAGACTCAATGAGAGATCATTGTGCTCAGTCTTATTACTTCCCTTCACAAGACAAAAGAGGGATTGAACAAGCAGTGTAAAGATGGAAAAAAAAATCACATTTGCGACCTTTGCTTGAAACATATGCCATGAAAAATTCCAGAAAAATTATGATGTATAGAGAATGTTTTGTTATTGTTATAATTTTGTCAATTTTTTTTTTGCTCAGTCAGTCTTTCAAATGACAAGAAGTAAAGAGATTTTTTCCTCCTTGCACTGCTTTCTAAACAACTCTTTTGTCAAATGAAGGGAAATAATAGGGCTGGTCAAAGTGATCTCCCCTTACATGAATTCCCTCTTTTGGGAGATGCAGATAATTGGCAAAATGATCTCCCATTGGAAACTCCGTATTGTTGTTTTTGTCATACAGGGGTTGCTCCATATAGGATACGAATAGGTAGTAACCCCTATACAACAAAAAGGCGGGACCTTACCTTCACTGCATGACAAATGGGCAAATCAGTCACAATAAAAATATATTATATATGTATGACATGTATAAGGTATTCACTGATCCGCCCATTGGTCATATATAGGGAGGGTAAGGGTTCGCTTTTTGTGATACAAATGATTGTCCTCTATCCTATTTGCCTCTTTCTCATACAGATAACGATAACAATAATGTTGTCACATGATGGTGATCAATGCTTGTTCATTTTACAATGCAAATTGTCACATGGCTTCACCATTTTACATTGTAAAACACATTGTATTGTGAATAGTTCATGCAATATGCATCGCTGCTATGGACATTATTTGGGTAACACCACTGTCAGTTAAGGAAAAGGAAAGATTGGTTAATTTTCCATACTTGATGTAAAAAAGAAAAAAAACAAATTTATTGTGCTTTTGTTCATATGTTATTTAAGTTGTCTCATAGCCAGGCCTGTCACTGTTGAATGTTCAGAACAAATCCTTTCTTTGCACATTTTCTGGTGTTTTGATAACACAAAGTCTTTGCAGTTCAGAGTTTACAGCTTGCGAAAAACACACTAGCTTATCAATATCCCATGCAACTGTATAACTCACTTAAAAATATTACATGTATTTATGATTCTTTGGGTGTTTTTTTTTTTTTTTTGACAATCTCTATGGATATTTTCTATAGTGTCTGATGTTTTCAAAGCAAAATTAATGGGCACTTTGAATTGTGACATAGAAGTTTGAAGTTGTATTATGGAGGCATCAGATGCACTTTATGTTGATCCTTAAGATACTGTGTTATTGATTGTCTTCTTGTCACATAATGACACAATCATGCATGCGGAATATTCCTACGCACTGACTTCATTTAAAATTATTGTGATAGAAACATTTTATTGTTTATTGTCAAGCTGTTCTTAAATCTTTGATGTTTAAAGTGCCATAATGCTATTTTTCTTTTTGAGCTGTGTGACTTTTAGTACAGAACACGTCAATTATAAAAATGCCTTGTTAAAACCTTCAAAGAAATAATACTCTTGACTGATTTAATATTATGGCAGGTTTTTTGTCCCAAACAATGCACATTATCTCTCACAGGAACTGATGAAAATAAAATATTTCCAAAAAATTCTATGTATGTACATTGAAAGCACATTTATATTTGATGGTAATATGACGGGTTTGGGGGGAGGGCAGAGGGAGTCCCTACTATCTTCTGGCTGTGACTGTAATAGGTCCTTTTTAACTAGGCCTATAGGAAAGGTTGGCTTTATTCTTCTGTAAAACATGATTATTGCACTGTACTTTTCTTTTCTTTTTTTTTTTGATAAGTGCTTAATTATAACATTTCTTCTTTGATGTATAACATACATAATATATATTTGATGTGTGAAAAATGCAGCAGCAATCTTCCCACTTGCCAGTATGTTTCCCTGTTGTATTTTTGGGGCATTTCTCACTACCTTTATTTTTGTTTTTTAATAGAAATTTGAGATTGATTTTCAACCTGGCAAGACATTATACATGTACATTGTGTACATGTATGTATTACATTATGCCCATCGAAAGGTGATCAGGAGAACGACCAGGTCTACAGAAATGAGAAATTGTTATTAATGTTGTACTTAACCAGTTAAGTACTACGGTCGCCTGTAGCTGTAATCCACGGCATTGTCACAAATAGATATTTTGTTGTTGTTCTTGTTATTGTTGTTTGTCCTGCCTCCTGATTGCCAATCCCTGTGTCCGCAGTCTACAGTATAAAGCTATAAATAACTCCATGGCCTACAGGGACATTATGTATGCAGTACGTATGAATACAAGTCTTGTCAGACCCCGCCCATCCCCTTTCATGTGCTGATAAATCGTCGTTCATAATACACTTGTCCATCTCGACCAACAGCGTTATTGTTTGGTTGATGTTAGATTTTGTTCTTCCCCTCTGAACATAGATCTGCATGCAACATATTGACAATTTGAAATGAAAGTGCCCCATCCACTTCCACCTCTTGTCATATGCATCTTTTCAGCTACATACATATTGGGCACTGTGGTTGCATAACCTTATGACTCGCTTAGTGTCAGTTCAGTGCAAAATGTTTGTCAGAGTATGTAACACTACACAGTGTGATTTTATTTCCTCTGAAACCAGTGATGCCCACATCATGTTTAGTTCACTGTACTTAAATTTGTTATATGTATTATATACATGTATTTATGTCATCAGCGCCATGGATTGAAGGGTGAAAGCCTCCTCATACTTTGCGTCATGTACA
The DNA here is from genome assembly GCA_038406235.1 of Peronia verruculata. Classification (NCBI taxonomy): domain Eukaryota; kingdom Metazoa; phylum Mollusca; class Gastropoda; order Systellommatophora; family Onchidiidae; genus Peronia; species Peronia verruculata. The sequence goes on from JBCAUA010567931.1 coordinate 8,748, forward strand.
GTGCTGATCATTTTTACTGGACATTCTGACAATAGCTTAGAATGGAATTTGACCTTGTGAATATATTCTCTCTGGCACTTGTGATCCAAGTTGCTTCACTCATGGATTATCAATTTTTGACTCAGAGATGTATTACTGTGTTTTGTAACGTATCGGTTTTAAGAATTACATGGATGCGTATATATTACATGTAGAATATTAGGGTCATCAGTGGTAGGTTGATTTCTTAAACATCTACAATCTTAAGTTTATCAGTCAAATTAGCATGGTGGGAAGTAATACCACAAAGTTAAAACCTGTACAAAAAGTCATTGAGGACTACCAAGGCCTCTGGACTGCACGGAAAAAGTTAATGGCTGTGGTTTGTACATCATCAACGTGCTGGTTCTTTCAGACTTTTTATTGTGCATCAAACTAAATATATTATCCATGGCATAAAAGCTAAAAACTGTCCTCCATACTGGTATATGAAACTAGATTTAAATATATGTAATGTTAGTACATAATGAAACTTTACTGAAGAGACATGATAGTGTTAATGTAGTCTGATTTATAATCCAGTACTGTACATATACATGTAATAAATTTTTAAAATATGTCTACCACAACTATTTTTGAAAATCACATCCCCCCTCCCCTCCCACTTTCTGAACATATTTTTTTCTTCTGGAAAATGGCAGTTATTATGGAGCCACTGTCATAAAACATTTATAATAATGCAAAAATATTTTATTAAATTGATACCCCTGTCATGCATGATTGGATTACATGTACTAGAAGGCCTACTAAGCTGTATTTGTCTAGAAACATTAGACACAGTACTGAAAGTATGGTCTCAATATTGGCTGTAATTAAGGTGGACATTTCAGACGAAAAGAGTTTTATTTGCTCAAGCCGTCATTCCAGTGATTCACTGACTCAATAATTTTAAAGGAAATTTATCTATTTAAAAGTTTTTGACACTGCCACTATGAGAAAGGACATGTAAAGCTACTGTTATGAAAATCACCAATTTCAGCCATTCATTTTTTTTTTCAGCTGAAAACAGATATTACAATTATTTATGATATGCATACAATTTATATATTTATCTATTCATCGGCATTTCAGTTGCTTGTATTAATGTTTTGATTATTTATTTACAATATGACAATTCAGCCTCTGAGCACAACCAACTATAAATTATGAACAAAATACTGTAGGCCTACTTGAAAATGGAGAAATGGGCCATTATAGGTCATTGCATATCTTAAGATGCCATGGGATAAGTTTTGTAAACATCAACATTTTTATTTTCAGTGAACAAAGTTGGAAACAAATGCAATAAAATACTCCAGTCCCGGCTTTATGCGTTTTGTGGTTGTTATCTATTTCACTTCACTCTAGTCTGCATGGTCACTGTATACGTAACTCTCTAGATTTATCAGGCAAAAATCATTCATTCATTCATCCATTTGCTTTCGTAGACCAGTTGTCCTTTGAGACGCCTCTGAAGATCTGACAACCGGCCTCCTCCATTCCTCCTTGTTCTCCGCCTTTCTCAATGTGTCCTTAAGCTCCAGATCCATCCACTCTCGTATGTTGTCATCGCATCTCTTCTTTTGTCTGCCTCTTCTTCTTCTTCTTCCAGAAACGGTACCCTACAAGATCGTCTTTGCAAACCTGAGGGGTCATGTGACATGGCCATACCACACCAGTTTAAGGCGTTTTACTATATATGTAACTAGAAGAATGGAATATCTCCCAATTTCATACTGAATTCGTCATAGTCAGGCGCAAATCAATGTAGATTGTTCTGCATACATAAAATCTATGTTTTATAAATCCAAATATGAATCTCAGATAAATCATTGCATTACACTTGTGCCCTCTGGTATCTGTTGGTAAAGATGTTCTGATCCATCATAAAACTTGATTATGGCAGTTTCTGTATAACTGACCACCTGTTGCTCATCACAGTTAATCTTATTATTGTGAAAGCAAATCTAGTGAGTCTCAACGTACAGTAAGTCTCAGCTCTTCATTTCAAATTGGGAAGCAGATCTAGTGCTATAACAGAAAGGGATTTCAGGAGTTAATTGTTTGTGTGAAAACTTTAAGGAGCATCATCTGAGAAAGTATGATCCAAAAGAAAAATTCAGTTTTCAGGGATTGCTTTAAAATTTGACGGAATGTGACGTTCTAGTGCTGTGCAACATTTATCATGACAGAAAGTAAGGTTGGCCATTTTTACACTTCGGTACTTCAGGCTTAGATGTAGATGTCCCAAGCAGCATCACCAGGGGGCAGACACAAGAAAATCTGCAGCTTGACAAGATGAGCTGCTGATGGAAGTCATGAATTTTAATTCTGTTAGGGTAATACAAATGCAAAAGGCTGTCACATTATAATAGCTGAATTCTACATTTCACATCAAACATAAATATCCCGTTTCTATCTTATGCCAATGTTCTCCCTTTGTATCATTCACAAATGTTACCTGCTTGTGTCATATACAATAAATGTTCATTCTTACATAAATGTTTCCGGTTTGTACCATATGTATGGTGTATGATACAAACAGGGCAGATCCATGTATAGTGCAAAATGTGGACATTTGTGTGTGATACAACAGTGGAACTTGTGTACCCTTTTGTCCTATCTCCTATGAGCAAAAACAATTGCTAAACATGAAACATCAATTTTTGCCCAATACGAAAAATGGAGACAGAGAACTGCGCTCACACGCTATGTCCAGCTTCATGCCTGACCTCTCAAATAATTCGGGATATTCTCCTAATCTTGTCAAATGAGCTACTGCGTACCAGCTGCCAGCTCCCTCCAGTTTTCTGCGTAACTGGGTGTTGCAGGAGATTTTGATCTGTTGGTGGGAATATTCCGTGACTCTTTAGGTGAATGTATTTCGCTGGGAGTCATCTAATTTCTCCGGCTTTGCCAGTGCCGATGCAACTGTTCTTGCATGCGGGTCTGCAACCAGGTATATCTTCCACTGACCAAGGCGACTTTGCAACCAGAGAGAACATGTAATGTCTGTTTCCCCCCACAGAGTGGGCATTTATCGTTGGTCTCCTTCTTCCACCTGGTGAGGCTTGGTCTTGCAGGATACATATCAAATGCGGCAAGAATAATGAAGACCAGTTTCACGGGTGCCATGTATCAAATGTCTTTCCATGTCATAGCTCTTTGGACAACACCTTCCCCATTGGTCCACTGCCCCCGTAGCCCCTGCTGCGTAGTTATTTTTTTTACTCTTTTCTCGTCTTCCTCACGCCTTATTTCTTTGAGTGCCATGTCTCGTTTTTCTTTAGGTGTCACCACAATAAGACCTCTTGCCCACCTGATTCTAATCCTTTCCTATCGGACTGAGTGAATCCGATGATCTCCTTTCTCTATAGGGTTCTGCTGCCATCGACGGCTTCTTTTACTTTCCACTTTCAGTCCTTCTTCAGTTCAGGTTTTATATTCTTCACAGCATCATCCTCTGAGCCCTTGAACGTCAAGTGAAGACGATTTTTTTTCCATATTTTGTCTTCTTTACTCTGGGATTTGAGTGGTAGCACTAACTTCGTTTGCTTACAGGTTAGTGTGACATCGGTTAAGCATGGTGAGAGCCCTGGCCACTTTCTTGTGTAGCCATTAGAATGTAGATTTCGTAGATTAAGAGAGGCCATAGCAGTTTTGGGATCAACATGAACTGGAGGATCCAAGCTTTGAAACGTCCAGGGAGTCCGGACTATCTGTCAGCTGGGTCTGCACTTCATCCCTCTGCTTTGTGTTCTTCAGAGAAGCGTCGTACCACTGTCTTTTCACAGGTAACTATGCCACTGTTGGTATTGCTGGAATTGCGCTGTGCCATCTGCTTCTGAGAGAGAGGCTTCTGGACTTCTTGGGTTTGAATGCCATTCTGCACCAGGATACCAGTTCATTCAGTCTTTAGGGTATCTGTCGTACCTCTTCTTGTGATGAGACTAGGATTGTTGTGCCATGCATGAATGCCATTAGACAGCGTTCTCCCAAATCTGGTCCCTTAGAAAATTGCTCCCTGACCTTGTGCTTGTTGTATCTGGTTGGTGGCTTTTGTAAGGAGATGCTTTATACATCTTGAGTTGCTTTTTCATGACAATCTCCCCCTCTCGAAATCCTTTTCAGGAGATATGTAGTTAAAGTAAAGTTTCTAAACCATAATTCACTTGTACTTCTAGTACTTTTTGTATCTGATTGCTAACTCTTGAGATTTCCTGCCTGATCTTGCTTGTTCTCCTAATTAGATCATTGATCATGGCATGTTCAATGTTGATACGTTGTTCTTCTACAAGGTGGAGAAGTCTTTCATTGATAAAGGAGATCGACAGAAATACAACAGCCAGTAACATGAGCAGGACAGAGATGCTTAGGTGAGACTGTAGCATTCTGATTGTACGACTTAATCTTTGAACATTTTCTTCTATCACATTTTGACAATCTTTAACTGTCTCTGTACACTGCAGAATGCTGGCATTGTAAGTGTCCTTTAACTGATCACCGGTTTCGGTCAATAAATCTTTAAGTTTTTCTGTCGTCCTGGCAAAGGTTGCCGTTTGTTGGTTGACAACTCTTGCAGGTATCTCATTGATCACTTTAGCTAATTCATTTTTCAATACATGTACTTCTTTGTCCAGTTTGTCTGATGCTCATTTATCCAAGCTTATCATCTTTTCATCCATTCCTGCCATTTCATCTTTGACTACATTCTCCAGTGCAGAGAGCTTGTCTTAACTTCTTTCTCTAACCAAAGCAATTCCTCCCAGGTTACCTCACGAGCAGAACTTTCAAGGTCTTTGCACACAGCTTTAAACTTCCCAAGTGTAGAAAAGCTGAGAACTGGTGGTGCTAATATATTTGTGTCTTAAATCTTCACCCTTTCTGTGTTGTAGAATGGTAGGCTGTAGCGGAAATATCCCTATGTGTTCTAAAATTTCTGCCTTGGCAATTTCCAGCTGGTCTCTTAGGAAATATCGTCCGTTTTCTAAAGATGAATTAATGCTGCTTGTCTGATTCGACAGCAGTGTTCTTATCTCTGTCAGGACATCTTGCATTTCCTGCCTGACTTCAGTTAAAGGAACATATACCCCACATGTTGTCTCGGGTGGAGAAGTTGTTTGCGATTCGTATGTTCCACTTCGGTCAGTTTGTTCACACCCTCCTTCCGCTTCAGGTCTATAAATACTTTTGGGCTCAGTCAGACAACGCATTTCCTCATGGCTCTCACTCTGGGATGCTGTTGAATCTTTTATGGACTCCACTTCCTGTGCTAGCTTGTTATGCTCTTCTCTCTGCTTCTCTTGGTTCTGGGCTGTGGTAATGAGCAAACTACTTGTGTTCTTCATGTTATCACCCAACGGTAGGTCCACTGCACCTGTAACAAGGGGGAAAAAAAGTGGTAAAATATTCCTGTTTATTGCATTCAATCTCAGTGGTTGATCTCCATATCGCCTCTGAGTTAGAATGATGTCACTGATAAAAAAAGGCTATAGGGACGTAATCAATAACAGTGTTTCAGACTGGCAAATGATTTCCCTTTAACCAGCACTTATCTTTTTAATGTTATCAAACATGCTAGATGTTTTATTATTATTATTGTTATTTTAAGAATAACAAAACGTTTCCTGTAACTCTTTCGCTGATTAAAATTGCATCTGTTGTCCTCTTTAAGGAAAAGAAAGCTCTCCTATTATGCATGTCATGTGTATATGAACTAGTGAATGTTTATATTATGTAACTATGTCTGTGTGTAAATGTATTATTATGTTATCTACGCCCCCGCATATGTATACGCAAAGAGAGCAGCTCTTATGGTGAGAAACTTTCTTAGAGTGAGTCATTCGCGTGTAATAGAAACTGTGTAGCTTTATCTGCACAAATAAATAGTTCAAACTCACCAAACGCTGTCAGTTGTGATGACAGATTCTGTCCTGTCTGAATCATCTGTAATGGAAAATAAAATAAAAATCAACTGTAAAAATGATAACAATCTGTTACACCGGAAAAACAAATAAGATTTATACCCAAAATTTGCCTTGCTTCATTCAAATGCAAATATTATTATAACTTGACTGAAATTTTGCACTTGTTCATCTGTCCTGTCTGAAACGCGTTTTTTTTTTTTTGTTTTTTTGCAACTTTTACCGCTTTCCGCAACCGTAGTGCAACTTTGAAGCTTTTTTGCAACACTGCTGCAACTTTGGGGAAAAAACCATTTAAAAAAAGACCATTTTTCTCTACATCTCGTAAAATTATTGGGTACCGATGCCAATAACTTAATCTATGTCTAGCTCTGTTCTGTATTATGTCTTTCAACCTCCTATTTGGTGGTTATCTCGCGGTCTAGCTCTTCTTTGCACTGAAATCTAATATAGCCTAGACCATGACCCAAAGCGGTTTGCCCTGACCACGCCAAAGCCAGAGCTAATTTTCAACGAAAAAAGAGCATCAATCCACAACTGTAGTGTAGGCCAACACAACAGACCGAGGATTTTCGCTCACATGCTGATTTGTTTACTCGCTCTGCGCATGGCAGACAAATATTGCCGAACGATGGGCTTTCAGACCTGTCACATCCTGTAAACAAAGCCACATGTGAGCGATTTTACCTCGGTCATGTGACCGATCTCGAAATACCTCCGCCACATGGCTGGCTGCTCTAAAGTTACGTGTTTGAAAGGTGACGGTTTCCCCGTGTGGAATCTTGGAGGTCGCAGTCGTTCAGCGGCATCTAGCATAATCAAAACGGAATCTTGTGATCCTGCTAGTGAAGGCACTGAGGATGAAGGCCCACATCACCTGGTAGATCTAGATCTAGATCTACTGCAACCGTAACAGCCTGGATATCGATGTCAGATTTGTGAACGATAGAGGAGCATGCATTGAGATAGGGCCTAGTGTTTGAGGTGAAGACGGCGTCTGCCCATTCCCTCCACCAGCGTCACCATGTGGTAGTCAAGTGTTGACGGCATCACCATCGTCTTCGTCAGCGAGAAGGAAGACTTCTTACGGCCTTAGGCTAAAAGTTACGGCTACAGTGTGCATGCAACCACCCATTTTTCAGGTGAGTCATCATGTTAATTTAATGGCCACTTCTGTTCTCACCCCAGGTGAGAATAGCTATGACTGGCTATTCTCACCCCCTGTGTGGGCCTCTGCATAATATAAACCACAGGGATAGATCTAGATATCTAGTCTAGATATAGATATAGAATAGATGTAGATCTAGATCTAGAAATCTAATCAATGACTCTAGATCTAGAATCTAGATCTAGGCACTGGTGGAGCACTGCGGTCCCTACCCTGAGGCGGCCATTTTTCTTTTGGAAATTATGGGTCGGCAGAAGTGGGGGTATTTCATGAGTGGTATTGATCATTAAGGCACTGGTGGAGCACCACGGTCCCTAGAGGATAGCCTACATGTTAGTGTTAGGGTGGACTTGTGCTGGTCGAGGGTCGGTAAGAACACCCAATCGGACCCTGCAGAATGCAAAATTCTGGAGATGTTCACTGTACTGCCGAATGCAAAATTCTGGAGATGTTCACTCTTGTGATCCTGTTTTAGTTTTGCTTTCGCGTGTAGACCCCGGTGAACAAAAATTACCGGCGTGAACAAAAATTACCTTTAGTTTTACTTGTGACCACGCTTCAACACGCGGGTTTAT